>JARPMJ010001411.1:0-165982 GCA_033366665.1 Phoxinus dragarum
AGAAGTTGTGTGACAATTGCATCCACCTATTTGTATCCAAATTTTGGGATATCGCATAAAATACGCTTCATGGTAACACCAAGATGTGCATAAATTCAAAAATAAAAACTTGTGCATTCAATTGAGTTAGATAAAAAAATTTATCCAATAAGAAGACATGCACATAAACTACAATGGAAACATATTTACCCAATAAATCGCTTTTACTTTGTAAAAAAGTAAAAAAAACTTTTACTTTGCCTCAATAGAGAATTTGATTGGATAACTGGACTAACCTGTGGACTAACCAATTTTCCAGGAAGTGACGTTTTTGTTCTCTTGAACACATGGGATGGAAATACTGCTTTATTTGCAAATGTTTTATGCATCATTCCAATTTTAAATGATGCAAATTCCAGTTAAATTCGCAACTTTGGATGGAAACATAGAATATATCAAACTATTGTGCATGGATTTTCTTGATAGCACTTTATTTTACAGTCCTGTTTCGCATGTACATACTATGTTCTTATTATAGTAAGTTATAGCTAGTATAACTAGTTATAGCTAGGTACTAACCCTGAACCTAACCTTAACCCATGTAGTTAGTTACCTTATATTACCAGTACTTTCTTGGGTAACTACACTGTTTTTTTTTGTTTGTTTTTTACATTATTTACATGAGAATACATAGCTCAATCACAATGCAAGTTACTGTTTAAAATACTCTCATCTGTTTTGCTGACGCAGTGTGCACAGATCCGTGTGACAGCTTCCTATCAAATGTGCCGCACAAGTCCTGAAAAGTGAAGCCAAAGCATTTCGACTGCGGTATTGGTCATAAACCCCCGCCCTTTAATCGAAAGGGATGCAAGCCAAACTAAGATCACGACTGCGCAGACTCTGGCTCCGAATTACGTGATAGGCAACGACTGTTTCTGGGATATTTTTCTTTCTTTTTTTTGCAGTCTATGCTGCTCATTTATCAACAGATATAATTCAAATGTTACTAAACTGTGTGAGCCATAGTAAGGAAAACTACAGGAGCTTCACTGTCAGACGTGATGGGGGAGCGCAAAAATGTTTCTCGGACCACCCATGAAATATTGATAGGAATGTTGTTTTTAGAAAACATTAACAGACGGAGTTGAAAATGAAACAATAAAGGGGCTGGACGTGAGCGTGTGTGACGTAGCATTAGATGGCTATTATGAGTGGTTTGGTCCTTTGCCTCAGTATGGCGGTTAAAGGTTAACAGCTCTGGAGCTGCAGTCACCTTCCTCTGGCAGCTGATGCTGAGAAATGAAAAATATGTTTCCTTTGAAATGCTGCCCTTGCATTAACCGAACCAATGTTCCACCGTGTTTGCTTCCCTGCTTGATTCAATATCCTGAGAGCCAGTCTGAGACGGGCCGGAGAGCATTGACCTCTGCTGCTTGAGCAGAAACAGAGGGCATCCTGGGTAACAATGCTTACTTTGAAACATACAGTGTGCATGTTGTAAAACTTTTGTACAATAGAATAATATGAAGTTTTTTCAGGCAAATGCAGCTGTTAAATTAATAAACAGAATGAAATATAAAGATGCTTTAGTAAAATATACCTTCTAAATTAATATATATTATATAATATTAAGTGTAAATGTTTTTTTGGTAAATGCATCTGCTAATATAATACAAAATAGAACATCGAATAATATAAAGTTGCTCATTCTACAAGATTCATATATGATGCATATATAAGATTCATGTTTGTAATTAGATTTAGATGGTGATGATGAAATATTATTGGTTTAAATGAGTTCACTACTTCCTTTACAAGGAAAAGTCACAGACAGCGGATGTTACCGGACATTAAACTGCTATCAAAAATCTTGTTTGCAAAGGAAGTCTGGGTTATGAATCTCGGTGTGTTAGGACTGTGAAGGGATCAGCCGAATGTATTACTGGGCACCTTCAATATTCTCTGAGATCTGCAAAAATGATGGAACGGTAATCTGCACTGCTCCAAGTTTACCTCCAGCAATATTCAATATTCTCGCGCATCTCTTGTGCGGTCATAAATCTACTGCTGTCTGAAGACACTTGCTCGACTTGTGTGCTTAATGAATTCTGTAGGCTGTGGGCTTGCTGTGAGTGATATATGATTTCATTCTGGCAATAGTGAAGAGTCTTATGGGCCTGTCAGTTTGTGTCAGTCTGTATGTGTGCTTGCATATATCTATTTGCGCCTGTGTTTGTAATTGTACATTGCAAATGTTAATGGCACTTTCCACGAATAGAGTACAAAATTGGTCCACTCTTAATAAAATGAAGCCACTTATACAAATAGTCAGTGAGAGGAGGTGCTTAACCTTCAAAAATTGTTCTTCAACAACCCTCACATGGTCAAAGTAGTTTGATATAGTTTAGTTTGGAGTCTTGCATTAATTGCAACCAACGTGTTTTAGGAAAGAAAAAAATAAGTTCATTGAAATATTATGAGCTGCAACACTCATCCATTTTATAAGCTACACCTGTTCAACTGCTCAATAACGCAAATATGTAATCAGCCAATCACAAAGCAGAAACTCAAAACATTTAGGCATGTAGACATGATCAAGACGATCTGCTGAAGTTCAATCTGAGCATCAGAATAGGAAGAAATGTGATTTAAGTGACTTTGAACATGACATGGTTGTTAATGCCAGACGTGGTGGCCTGAGTATTTCAGAAACTGCTGATCTACTGGGATTTTTTACGCACAACCATATCTAGGGTTTACAGATGATCCGAAAAAGAGGAAATATCCAGTAAGCGGGGCCCATCTTCTTATAGCCACTTCCAGCAGGATAACGCACCATGTCAAGCTCAAGTCATCTCAAACTAGTTTCTTGAACATGACAATGAGTTCACTAAACTCAAATGCCTCCGCAGTCACCAGATCTCAATCCAATAGAGCAGCTTTGGGATGTGCTGGACATTGACATCATGGATGTCCAGCCGACAAATCTGCAGCAACTGCGTGATGTTGTCATGTTAATGTGGACCAAAATCTCTGAGGAATGTTTTCACCAACTTTTTGAATCTATGCCATGAAAAAATAAGGCAGTTTTGAATGCTAAAGGGTGTACCTAATAAACAGGCAAGTGGATGTATATACATAATATTAAATAACTCAAATAACAATGTTAAATGGCTGAGCTTAACAAAGAATTGATATTGCACTGATACGATTTTCTTCCATTCAATGTTGTTGAAAAGGCCAAATGATGTCACTCTCTGTGTAGGAGGGCTTGAATATCAAAAATCAAATATGTCAAAATGATGTTTCATCAGAACTGAACACTGTGTTCACTTGCACCACGTGTCAGACAGGAAGTGAGCCAGCGGACATCGGTTTAACCCCTAACTTTAGTCGAGTCTGAAATCGATCAATAAGCACTTAGAAAGTTGCCCGGTGAGTCACAAGCTGTCTTGCATTCGGTTAAGACGTTCCATGTTTCGCCATTGCAGGAATATGACCAGAATCAGTTGATATGAAATCAGTTTAAACCTAAATTCAATAAATCGACTCCACAAGGAAGACAAACATGCAAATACGACAGTGCAGTCAGTTGTGCACAGGAATGGCAATGAATTAAGCTGTTGAACTGGAACATTTGATGCTGTACTTAGTCAACATACAGCACATTCCTTGAACTGAAATTACTTTTGTTTTTCCTATTTTACAGCACAAATCAGCTTCACCAGACTCACACACACTCCGAGCCACGCCTCAAAAGTCAAACTACGGTAACCCTCTGTCTAACATGTGACTACACTCTGTTGGACCATCATACTAACACATTTGTAGCAGTTTTGGAGTTGTGTGTGTGAGTGCACGTGTGAGATATCTAGACATCTTCTTCTAAGCTTTTCTTCTGTTATAATGTAGCATATGGTGCAGTATATACGGCAACTAGTACTTACTATTTTTAAAAATACTGTAACAGTGCAATATTTCATAACACACATTTAAAACCATAGTCTGCTATGCTGATTTCACATGACCTCTTTATTCTGCAAATTTAATTCATTTTTAATATAATTTTGTGTGACACTTTTGCAAGTCTGTAATTATGATTAACTAATTCAAGAAGTCAGTAAAATAATTTCTGGTTCTATATCACACTGGAATTAAAAGGTTAAGTGAGGCACAATGCATTGTGGGATACATTATCTAACACTGTGCATTGAATGCATATTTTAGCAAAACTAGTTATTTCACACAAACAGAGAATTCACATGCTGTGCATAGTATTCATATTCTTTAGTTTAGGTAATAGTTTGGAATAGTAACATACTGTTTTTCTCAAGTAAGCTGGCTGTGACGCAAGTCTTTACTTTGCTCCAGAATTAGACCAATTTCCTACAGTCAGAAGAATGGGTGAGATGACAGGGGTTTGGGTTGTGTGGTTAGATCACAAGACATAAATATGACTGAACTAAACATATAAAGCCATTATTGTGCTTATTAAGCTTATTGTGGAATGAGATAGATAACCGTGATATTCAGCTCTAATGAAAGTCCTGCAGTTGGACAATAGTGCTTGTAAAATATTTATGCATCATGCGCTTGACCCTGCAGGAACAATGTGAAAGTGAAAAGAGATTAGAGAGATCACATGAGAGAGAGAGTCTGAGTACAAACGGTTACAAATCCACTCAAAGTGACCTGAGAAAACCTGCCATGAAATACACACACATGCTGTCAGATGGGGTTTACACACAGAGCTGTTCACATTGCAGTATTCACGGCTGACTCAAATCTGTTAATGTGTAAAAACATCCTGAATAGTCACAGATCACTGGCTGAAATGACAGAGATAAAATCACGCGAAAGTACAAAGATGACACTGCCTGCATTACATTGTGTCCAACAAAATGTTATTCTTAAAGATGATTGAAAATACGAATGCAACTCAATCAAAGCCTATCAAAACAGACTATTTGATGTTTATTGTGCAGGTTTGAGGAGAAGAGCTTGACCAATGAAATGTCGCTGTGGGCGTGGCTATCCAAGTAACAAAATGTCCACTTGTTGCAGCTGGTTAGTACAAAAATTACATGGACATTTTTTTTTCTGTTCATTTTATTGTGACACTGTGTCATAACCAGGTATGAAGTTTCCAGCTTAAAGTCAGTTGTCTGTCCACACTGAAAATAAAAAAAGCTGGTAACTGTTACGATACGGTGTGTTGAATGAAGCGCACGATAAGAATAGTCCAAGTATGATCAAATCCAAACACAGGAGAGCACAACCACGTGAAACATAGATGAGAACGGACAGAGACTAAGGGGCTGTTTACACGACACCGTTTTCAACAAAAAAAAGGGAAACTTTCTATGTGTTTTGGTCGTTCATTTACACGACAACGGCGTTTTGGGGGCTTGAAAACGCAAACATTTGAAAACGGGTTTCAAAGTGCACGTTTTTGAAACCGGACTCCGTGTAAATGACAAAACGTGAATCTCTGAAGACGAGGACGTCATGCACATGCCTATTACGTGTTCACTCTACTGTTTCATCGCCATCTAATGGCAGCAGAATACAGCGTTTCTAGTCGTTTTCGCGAATCCGTGTGAACTGGGATCGTTTTGACTGGTGTCGTCTGTACGTGGAAAACTCTAAGGAAAAACATCTTCGTTTTAAGCATATCGTAGTCGTGTAAACGTACCTTAAAAAAGAGCTGTGGAGAGATGATTAATGAGATGAACAGGTGAACAGGATAATAAACTAAACGAGGGGATGAAGTCATGAACATGAACACAGACCATCCGACTGAAACACAAACATAATGACACGGGGCATACATCTTACAGTTACGCTTATTTTAACACTTATTCAACACCTATTGTAAGGTGACGTAGTAACACATTACTATATGTACCACTTAGCCTAGTAATAACAGTAAATTCTGCATAATTACAAGTAACTAACCCTAAACCAAACCCTAACTGTAACTATAGTAAGTACATGTATTCAATTAATATTACTTAATACTTATTTGAGTAAGTACAATGTATCTACATCACCTTGAAATAAAGTGTAACCAAAAATGCTGAATGGCACACCATAATGAGAGACAACCTATTTCATATTTAATGTACAGCTATTTATATATCAATTTCACTGTGGGCGGAACTACCGCCCACAGCCGCATAAAAAGTCTGATTTGCATAAAAAGTCTGAACAATGCTAACCAGTTTATGAAAACCTCACAATATCAGTCACAATTTAGGAATTTGAATCCCTTGAGGATTATACGCTTTCTGTTGATTATTCTAGATCATCTACAGTGACTAAACTTAGCTGGTATTCATTCCCACAGGATCATGCACCGCGTGTTGCCTGGAGCAGTGTGGACAGACATGACCAATTGGAAGTCTGCTGGAAAATCTGCTGTTTTAACACATCAGTACAGCGCGCTGGTGTCTGGGGTCCTTCTTGTCCTCCGGCAAGCCTGGGCCACATCCATTAAACGCGTCAAAAAGCGTCTGTGCCCCGGCGGGACTCGCAGGTTTGCATTTGAATGTCACCATCTATAAGGGACAACATTCACAGCGCTTATTTACAGTCCAGATTAATCCAGCTTTTACACTGGCCTGTAAATGCTAGTCTGAGTCAAATGCCAGGAGCTTTTTTTTAAAGTCTCCTCTACACGAGATGTAATTTGAAAAATAGATCCTCAGCCCGATTCGCCAAGACGGAGCTTTGAATGTCAGATTTATTGACCTTCACGGAAAGACGTCATCCCTCATCCACCTGAGCAATTCCTGTTTTCATCTGTTGATTTTTTTTTTTTTTGTCGTCTCCATGTAAAAGTGTCCCGTTCGTGGTCAACGTCTGAATTTGACACATTATCCAGAATAACAGTGATTCCAGAGTAAAATCCCAGTGGATTTGTTCCGTTCTCAGTGAGCTTCTGTAGCCAGGAGTTTCTTGAGTCTTCAGCCGGCTGTTTGTGTCAGTTCAGCCCTGCTAGAAACACCTCATTACACAAAACCTCTGAGCGCTAGAAGAGAGGTTGACACCTAGTTTTTAACCAAACCAAAAGACTAGTTTTTCCTCAGCATAACTTAAAATGCGTCATATACCATGAAAATCCATGTCATGACTCATATGTGGTTCCTTCTGGTTTTTATTGAACTCTTTCTGACCCTTCAAACGACATATTAGCCCCAGCTAACTACTGTGCTTACATATAACAGAAACCAAACGAGTGTACATGCACCTAAATCAAATCATTCCCGGTCGAGGTGTCCGGCACACGGCGTACCGCTCAAGTCAAACACCAATGTCACCCGTCACATGCTTCAAATGTGTTGTTGTGGTGTACAAATACATGTCTGTGTCTTTTCTGATGGAGCCAGATGGCTGGCGCGTTGCATTGGCAGAATATGCATCCAATATGTTCCTAACAGGGATTTATGCCGGATAACGGAATATTTTCCTGCCAGTCAATCTAAGAGAAGCTTAAAGACCAGACCAGACTAGACAAGTCATTAAGAAACAGCAGTCAAAAGCAGTCGGTCGACGTGAGCCAAACACAGAGGAACAATAAAAGAGAAAGAGCGTAAACATCCATCGCCTTACCTGCCTGTGCGACGACGCGACCCTGTAGGCGTGATCTGCGCACCCGCTTTGATCCTATGTCATTAGTTCAGAGGGAGGGAGTGTGTGTGACTACGGCAGGTCTCAGTGTTGACACGGACATGAGCGGCTCACGGCTGCTTCTGCTGCTGGTGCTGATGCTGTTGTTGCCATGGTGATCATTCAGCTCCTGCGCGCTGCGGTACCGCGCTTGCGTTCTCCCACCTCCAGAGATGATGTCCAATCTGCCTAAGTGCTGCTGCGCCACTCGCTTGGCCCCTCTCTCTCTCCTCTCTCTCTCTCTCTCTCTCTCTCTCTCTCTCTCTGCATGATAATGCTCAGGGATAGGTACTGTATGTGCTCTGTGTTGTCACATGCACTATGCATGCGGGCTTACGCCAGTGTCAATAGATGTGCGATAATTCAACTTTCACACAATAATTCACACATTCAACACACCATATGTGTCCATGTACTCGTTGAGGATCAAAACCTAAATTGATTGTGGTTGGATCGAACTATTTCCCTTTGCATATTATCTATTAAGTAATAAACCAATCAATAAATCTAAAATAATTACCAAAGTGTGTGTGTGTGTGTGTGTGTGTGTGTGTGTGTGTGTGTGTGTGTGTGTGTGTGTGTGTGTGTGTGTGTGTGTGTGTGTGTTCACCTATTATATCAGCATTGGCTGGCATCTTCCAGCAGTGATTTTATGAATGGCTTTTTTCTTATGGCAGTTTCAGACTCTAAATTTTAGAATTTGTTTAATAAAGTACATTGCTAGTTACTGTCAGAGGGTTTATTATTTTATGGGTTTATTATTTTGGATACAATTATATTTGATATACTGTATATTATTATTATTTAAGAATGGGTAGTCACAATATGACTAAAAGCCTTGTTTTGTGTACCAGTACTAAAGTTAAAAGACATGGTTAACCCTATGTTAGCCAGTACCCTCCCTTAAAGGGACAGTACACCAAAAAATAAAAATGCTGTCAACATTTTCTCAGCCTAAAATTGTTCCAAACCTGTATGGATTTCTTTCTTCTGCTGAACACAAAAGAAGATATTTTGATATTTTTCAAAATACCTTCTTTTGTGTTAATCCCAATAAAGGAATATGGTTTTGAACGACTTGAGGGTGAGTAAATGATGGCAGAATTTTCATTTTGGGTGAACTATCCCTTTAATACTCACATAATATTGAGTTAATCACACATGAGGATGTTGATGTACTGGCCAAAAAATGGTCAGACCATCTTTTTTAAACAGTATTGCTGAAAAAAGATATGTTAATGATATGCCCATGAGTGTTGGGTGTTAAGCCTCTGCTATTTGTATAACACATATTTATGTTACCCAGCGTTCAGAGCAGTCACACTGATGGTTGTTTAAACACACAATGTGTGCTGTGCAGTAAAAGCATGCAGGTCTGTTTCGGCCAGCGGATGTAGAGGTCACCTCACTGTGTGTACCAATCAAATATTGATGCTGTATCGGTGCAGTCAGTATATACATCCTTCTGAGAGTGTTTTTAAAAGCTCACGTGGGTAGTTGCACAATAATGCTGCGTTTCTGAGTACTAGCAGACTCTGCAGGTGTGCAGACAGTGTTATGGGTTTATCTAAACTGCACCATCTGGTCTTGGACAGGTAACTTCCTGATTTTATCTGCATACAGGAAACCCGGAATACTAGGGGGTCATGCCATTGCATAAGCAAATACCATGAGTTCTGCAAACCATAGAAACCTGCAATTACATGCAAACTCTTAATATTTCTGCACTATTTAGTATGTTTGCTATAAAAAAAATCACATTTTCTGAATGCACAGAATGTGCGGATGAACTGCTACAAAAATGTAAAGTGTACAACCAGAGCACACTACTGTATATCCTATAATGCAATACAGCAACTTGACCTATCAGTTTTATGAACGAATCGTAAGCAGTATTCTCTGCAATTTTTCTTTCACAAATCTTTTTTTTGTGAAATTTCTGCCATAGGATAAAGTTTTTTCTTTAAGTATTTTTTTTTTCAAGGAAATTTTTATACAAGATTGGATTTAAAAATGAATGTTTTTATTTTTTAACACCACTTGCTGAAGGTCATGTGACAGCAATTCAATTCAATTCAATTCAAGTTTATTTGTATAGCGCTTTTCACAATACATATTGTTTCAAAGCAGCTTTACAGAAAATGCATTTCAGAAATGTACATACAAAAATACAGTTAGTTAATCATAAATTTAGGGCATAACATATCGCCGGCGTTGGGTCGTCTCTTCACAGGCGTCTGTCGTCTCTTCACAGGCGTTCGGGCATCTGAAGTCTCCATGAGAGGCTGGATACATAACTGGAGCTGACGAACTCTATTTGAGTTATAGGGACAGGCGTCCCGAGATAACAACAAAAAAGGCAGATGGGAAATAATTAGCGTAGCTGCTGTTCATAATATGAATGCATTTGATCTGATTTAACTGTAGTATAATAGGTATGAGATGCATTATGTGAATGCTTGGCTAAAGAGATGCGTCTTTAATCTAGTTTTAAACTGGGAGAGCGAGTCTGAGCCTCGGACAATATCAGGAAAGCTATTCCAGAGTTTAGGAGCTAGATGTGAAAACGCCCTCCCTCCTTTAGTGGACTTAGTTATCCTAGGTACGACCAGAAGCCTCGAATTTAGCGATCTTAAAGAGCGCAATGGATTGTAGAGCGATAGAAGATCCCTTAAATACACAGGAGTTAAACTATTTAGGGCTTTATAGGTCAGTAACAATACTTTGTAATTGATACGGAACTTAATGGGTAACCAGTGTAGAGATTATAAAATTGGTGTTATATGATCATATTTTCTTGACCTAGTAAGAACTCTAGCAGCTGCATTTTGGACTAACTGTAGCTTGTTTACGGAGGATGCAGGACAACCAGCTAATAAAGCATTACAGTAATCTAGTCTCGAGGGAATGCTACAACAAGAATGCAACTTTTTAAAACATTTGACTGAATAGCATACAACTATTGCTATGTCTGTTATATACATTTAAAAGTATTGTATTGACCATTTTTTAATGAACAGGCTGCTCATAATTGAACTTGATCATGTGGTAGTTAAAGTGCTGTAGGTATATTAACATTATATCACCTAAAGAAATATATGGTAATACGTTGTAAAATATACAGGCATCCTGTAAAACTGAAATCAATCTAACCAGTAAATTACCGTAAAATGACCAGAATGACTTTACCGGTAAATACATAAATATGCTGTTCTGACGTTTTGACAGCGTTTTTTTTATTTAAATTTTTACAGTTAAGAGACTATTCACACGTCAGAAACAAAACATCTGTAAATTCTGTGATGTCAGTCATCGGAGATGATCTTTAAACGCTGCGCCGTTGTCTTTATTCGCCTGCACGATGAGAATCTGTTCAATTTGACAATTGTTTTTTGACAGGCATGAGTTGATGATCAAACAGAACACATACTGTCTCAGTAGGCTGGCACTACATTTGAATTTGAACTTACTTTGCGACCCTTAAAAAAAGTGCATTCTAGTATGAATATAAGTAGTATAGATTACATTCCGAAGTACTACATCCGCCATGTTGTTACTGTCACGTGACCTACCAGCTTCACTGCCATTCATAAATCCTCTACCGTGGCTTCATGCTATAGTAAAGTGTCAATCGAATGCACACTTCAGAATCTCAACGGTATTAGGTCATCGTTAGCCTGGCTCCGCCTTCCTACATACTTCCGCTCAATTTTCATTTTCCTTTAGAACTATGTCTGGGATTGTGGTATATTCTTGGGTTTTCTCCTGTCAATTTTTTACCAGTCCAATCAGCGAACAGAGGGAGTGGCTGAGAACGATGACGTTGAGGTTGTGCGCTAGTTTGAGTCGTCATGCGTCACGACCAAACGTTAGCGATTGGTTACTGCAGATCCAGAGTGACTCTGGGCGGATCCAATAGTTTTAAACTTCAACAGAGTTAACGCTTGTCAATGGAGAGAGGCCAGACTCTCTGTACAAATGAAATGTACGAGAATCTGGTAGAACCAGGCTTGGTCATTGTGGTACTTTTCGCCTTTTTTATTTTTTTTAAATACTTTGAATTTCGGACACTGTTTTTCGCATACTATATAGTAGGAAAGTATTCGATTCAGACGCAGCAAGGGCCTTGAACGCGACACACTGAAAAAAAACTACTAAAATGCAGCGCCGCTTACTGTAAACAGTGTGGATTTCAAACCTTTTTCAAACAGGCGGTGTCATTCTGTAGTAATTGACCACACATGCTCTCGGTCACACAATGATGCTGTATTAGCAGACTTGATTTTTTTTGTATGGCTCCCTATCAGTACAAGAGAAGCCAGAGAATGTCTGACACAGTAATTTTGCAGTCTTCACACATTCTTCAAGTTTTTTTTTTTTTGCTTGGTGTCTAAAATCTTTAATTAATGACCAGCCATCCAGATGTTCCATGACAGCTTGAACATGTGTTTTATGAGTACTTGATGCATGCTTCAGCATTTCTTCGTTTTAAGCTTGTTATAACTTTTTTCAAGTGCTTTTCACTTTATTTTTATAACAGACGAAACTGCTTTAATCTTGTGAAGAGTGAATGAAGGTGTTGAATTATATATCCTGTAAGATGAAATGCAGATTTTGTCTGAGCCCTACAGCAATACCCTAAGTCCTCTTGTAAGGTATAAATTACGTAACATTTGATGTAACAGAAGTCATTGTGGCTGACATGCCTGTGAGCAAGTAACTTTCATAGACCCGTTTTGATGTCATTAGTATTTTCTTTCCCAGAATCCTCCTCTGATGAGGGCAAAGCTGCAAGGCAAGACCTTTATAGTGAGGGTGCTTATGTAAGCAGACTCAGATCGACCTCACAGTCGTTTTACAGCGACTTTACAATCTCCTTTTTCTTTTGAGACTATTCCCAAAGGGGTCTCCCGTTCATTTATATAATCAAATAAGGACTAATCTAATATATAAACATGCAAATGTTTTCTCGGTTTATTATGCAATATGTCCCATCTGTTAGATGTGCCTCAACATCCCTCAGTTAGTCATCAGTATATGTCAAACCATTGTCTGAGGAAGATTGGCAGAGATTTGTTGGCTGCTGCTTTTCTTATTCCATCAGCTTTTGTCTATTTTTTTTTTTGATGCCTTCAATGTTTAATCACATATTTTTGGCATAAATTGAGATTTATTATGGAATATGTCCCAATTGACAGATTTATCTTAACATCCTTCACTATTAGTCATCAGTCGGTCTGACTAGAAACCTGAACCCACTGAATTCTGCAGAAAACTACAAATTTCTTTTACATTTTAACCATTTTAATTCCTTTTTTGCATATTTTCTCCAACAATCAAGGCAGAAAATGTGACAGAACAAAGTTTGAAGGAGCACTACAATGCAGTAATTTCAGTGTCTACCTGGAGAAACCTTGAATCCAGCATTGTTAAAGAACACTACCTTCTCCTCATATTTTCCAGCAACGTCTTTACCCGCATATGCAACTTTTGTGCAATCAGCACGGATTTATTCATGCAGTTGGAAGTATGATTCGTGAATAATGGTTGTCAACCAGGTGGTATGCTGAAAGTATTTTTTTAACCAGCTTCAAGAACACACAATCTAACTGTGTTTATGACAGGCTCTCCCCACAGTAGGGCTTCCCATTAGAAGAATTACCGCTGCTCAACATGTGTTATTAGCTCCTGTGCAGAAATGAAAAAAGGTGCTCGTAACGCCCGAGGCGCAACATCTCCCTTAAACATCAGCCATAAAAAAACCATGCCACCACCCCTCGGAGCTCACCCAGCCAATGGGACGCCAGGAACCAAGCCAGGTCGCCCTTGCAAAAAAAAACCTTAATGTGTCCCAAAAGTTTGGCATCTCTTGCACAGGTCGTCTTCAGTCAGATAGGCCTGTGGGCACAGCTGCATACAGACTGGAGGGGGACGACGCATCTCTGGACCAAAGGACAAGACTTCTTCTACATCCATTCAGACTCTCACATCCCCATTGAGGGACAGAAACATGGCTCCTCAACTCAGCATGAACAGGTAAGATCTCAAACACTTGGTGACCCTCATGGAAAACATGTAAAAGATCTTAACTTATTTTTTGTATTTAATATTTTTTGTATTGAGTATTTTTTGGGGAATATTTCCCTCTGACGAGTTGCTTTGACTCTTTGTTGAGTGACTCCGACTGTAAAACTAGTTCCTATTCCCTGAGCAATTTGTGTCTAATTTCCCTTCGATCAGCTAACTGTACCTTAACACACACTTATTTAGGACCTAAATTGAGGCTTAACTGCGTCTGTGTTGATCAATAGGTGTTTTTATCTTCGAGTTTTTAAGGCAGGCTCTTCTCTGTTAGTACATGATAAAATACCTGTGTGAATCTGTATGATTTTCTTTTCTTCTAAGCGGCTTTGTAATTATAGTTTAGATGAAAGTTGAGGAGGAACTTCCCTCAACATCTGGATGAAAGACAGCAGTTGGTTTGTTCAGGAAAACAGCAGTTGTCTTGAAAGAGACTGACGCGTCCCAACACAAATCTGATGATGTCCTCAATATTACAGTGTGTGCGTTTTGCAAGATGAGAATGTCGGACACATTATGTTAGCTACTCAATTGAAATGACTTTATATGAGTATATTCACTGTAATATCATGGTCAGATGTTATGGAAAACTTGTTACCGGTAATATCAGGGAATTACATTTTTTTGATTTCCAAGCCTGGAAGAGTAATACAAATCTAAAATATTCAAAAAATATAAGAAATATTTTTTAATAATTCATGTAAATACTATGGTCAAAAGGTTTTAAGAACCCTGCACAGAACTTAGGTATATGGTATACCACTAAATGATCTTTCAAATAAGTAAAATGTTTTGGTTAATGGATTTTGGACCAATACTATAGTATTATCATCTGATTTTTTTACTGCCACAACTTTGTAAGGGTATTTACTGTGTATATTACTTCATGGAAGGTAATATGGAACATTTCTCAAAAAATCTGTGCTTTATGGCTGATGTTCAGTGAGTCAGTTGTTACATAAAGCGGACTGAGTTCCCCCTCAGTTTTGGTATTTTTACTCTGTTGCTGGTCACAAATCTCCTGTACTATGATTAATCAGTAGCCTAGCTTGTGATTTCCGGAACGTTCCCTCATACGTTCGTGTTCAGAAAGGGAATGAAGCCCTGCATGGATTACGGGTGTTCAACAGGATGAAATCCAAGATTTAAATAACCCCACCTTCTAATCTGAGCTTCACCCACTGCTGTATGAGACATAGAGAGAATCCTGCAAAACATCATGCTATCAGATGACAAGGCCATACTGCCTTTATATACAGTATGTAATATGAAATGGATAATGGTAGGACTAAATACTAAATAATGAACATATTTCTCATGTTTTTACTTATACTCTGGCACCCTTTTTGAAAAGGAGTTTTTGAAGTGTTTGGAAAACTGTGCATTAACTAGCATTCTGATTTCTGGAAATGTTTTCTGACCAAGTTGCCTTCACTGAGAGCTTTGTGTTGTTAGATATTCTCACATGAGTCTACATGGTCACATTACCCCACAATCTATAGATAATAAATGAAGGAATCATATCTTTCATGTGGTTTACGACATTTCTTTCTTTCTTTCTTTCTTTCTTTCTTTCTTTCTTTCTTTCTTTCTTTCTTTCTTTCTTTCTTTCTTTCTTTCTTTCTTTCTTTCTTTCTTTCATGAAAGTGAAAATAATGTGGTAACACTTTACAGTTTACACTAAGGTTTCATTACATCAACTAATGCACTGAGCTAACATGAACAAATAAGGAATGACTATTTTTATTAACTAACGTTAACAAAGATTAATAAATACTGTAATAAATGTATTGCTCATTGTTAGTTCATGTTAGTTAATACAATAACTAATGTTAACTAATGAACATTATTGTAAAGTGTTACCATAATCTTAATGATCCTAAAATGTTTTTCTTTCTTTTCTTTTCAAAATGTTTTTAATTTCAAACCTTTCAATAAAACATCACTTAGTTTGATTTATAAGCCGTTTTCCTCATGGGGACAAACAATGTCACACAACGCACAACTGTTTTCAACATTTATAATAATAATAATACGTTTCTTGAGCAGCAAATCATCATATTAGAATGATTTCTGAAGAATCATGTGACACTGAAGACTGGAGGAATGATGCTGAAAATTCAGCTTTGCATCACAGGAATAAATAATATTTTAAAATGATATTTTATTGACTCAGTTGTTATTCAAATGTTGACATCTGCCTTAGTGCGTTCATTAGATTTAATCAGAGAAGATCTGATGTCTGAATCGTTTATTGAGGTAGATATTTATAATGAATCCGTGTCAGCAAACTTGAACACATGATGACTGACGGGCTGAGAGCTTGCCAAGTTTTGTGATCGACCAACATGTGCGTAGGCAGATTGTAAGTGCTGTAGTGCTGTCACAAAGACTGCTGTGAATTATCAGGGCTTCTGTTTCAGATATCTGATATCTGTCAGGTAACAGGACAATTTATGCATAATATGTGCCAAAAAATCACTTACGGGAGCTTTCAAATGTTTACCATTAATCCAGTAGAAGAAAAGGGTACTGAATGACTTGCTGAATGTATTCTGGACTTGCTTCTGACCCTGACAAGAGCCAAAAGCTCACTGTGTGATGGATGGATGGATGGATGGATCATGGATGGATGGATGACAGGGTTAGGTGTGTGCAATGCTGTGGATAGATTGTGCACATTGTGTGACACTCATGACTCATTCATCATTACTGTGGCAGAATATATTCCTGTCACCTTCCTGTGCCTCTAGCCAATTGAAAACAACAACAACAACAACCACACACACACACACACACACACACACACACACACACACACACACAGGGACAGGTGGCTCGGGTCTGATCAAAAGCTCAGTGTCTCTTTCCCTATCTCAGCGTGGATCTGTTCCAGTCTGGCGCTGCTGGGGTTTCTTGAGTGTCTGTGTCTGACTGACTGACTGAATAATCTGGTCTTCAGTGTCGTTATTGTTCAAAACTTTGGGCTCAGTACTATTGTTTTACTGTTTTTGAAAGAAGTTTCATTTTTTGTGATCAGAAATACAGTAAAAACAGAAATATTGTAATGGCAAATGTTGCAATTTGAAATAACTGTTTTCTATTTGAATACATTTTAAAATATAATTTATTCATGTGATGCAAAGCTGAATGTTCAGCATCATTACTCCAGTCTTCAGTGTCACATGATCCTATACAGAAATCATTATAATATGATGATTTTCTGCTCAAGTAACATTTAATATTATTCTTATTATTAATGTTAAAAACAGTTGTGCTGCTTCATATTTTTGTGGAAACCGTGTTACTTTTTTTCAGGATTCTTTCATAAATGGAAAGTTCAAAAGAACAGCATTTATTTGAAGTAGAAATCTTTTGCTACATTATAAATGTCTTTAATGCCATGCATTTAATGCATCATTGCTGAATAAAAGTATTAATTTCTTTAAAAAAATAAAAGAGCGAAAACATTTTTTGACTGACTCCAAAATTCTAATCAAAACATATTTTGAATCAGAGACACCAAATATCCATATTCCTGCTTTAAACCCCACTTTCAAACCCTTTCAAAAAGGGGGACACGTCTTGCCAATGTTCAGAATAATAGTTACATTTTTGCATTACTACTTCCTCAGTCTTGAATATTTGTTTGCATGTATTATTTTTATAATAACGATGTTTTGTGAATCAGAATGGTGTCTGTCTCTGGCAGGAGTCGGGTCTGGCGACGGACATTGGCAGGATGTTTAACACGTATGATTGTCTTCACATTGCTCTGTGCTCCAGCTCTCGCTCGTGAGTATCTTCTTTTAATGTGTCTCAGAAATTTGAACTAGTGATAACATACTTTTGCTCTGGTTCTTATTCCATAATGTCTTTGTCTTTCCTGTTTTTTTTTGTCATTGTTATTCATTGTCAGGTATAAATTAATATCAGATATGAGGAATCAAGAAAACTGAAGAAAAAAAAACACATTGGTCCTTACTGAAGCTCAAACGTACTGCGTAACACGAGAATGAACCTCATTGGCTCTTGCTGAAGCTTAAACGTGCTGCGTAACACGAGAATTAACCTCATTGGCTCTTGCTGAAGCTCAAACGTGCTGTGTAACACAAGAATGAACCTCATTGGTTCTTACTGAAGCTTAAACGTGCTGCGTAACTCGAGAATGAACCTCATTGGTCCTTACTGAAGCTTAAACGTGCTGTGTAACACGAGAATGAACCTCATTGGCTCTTACTGAAGCTCAAACGTGCTGCGTAACACGAGAATGAACCTCATTGGTTCTTACTGAAGCTTAAACATGCTGCGTAACACGAGAATGAACCTCATTGGTTCTTGCAGAAGCTCAAACGTGCTGTGTAACTCGAGAATGAACCTCATTGGTCCTTACTGAAGCTCAAACGTGCTGCGTAACACGAGAATGAACCTCATTGGTTCTTGCTGAAGCTTAAACATGCTGCGTAACACGAGAATGAACCTCATTGGTTCTTGAAGCTCAAACGTGCTGTGTAACTCGAGAATGAACCTCATTGGCTCTTGCTGAAGCTCAAACGTGCTGCGTAACACGAGAATGAACCTCATTGGCTCTTGCTGAAGCTCAAACGTGCTGCGTAACTCGAGAATGAACCTCATTGGCTCTTGCTGAAGCTCAAACGTGCTGCGTAACTCGAGAATGAACCTCATTGGTTCTTGCTGAAGCTCAAACGTGCTGCGTTACACGAGAATTTGTGATGGTTGGGAGGAGCATGAAGAATCATTTTCACACTTGAATTGGCACCTCTGAGTCCAGACCTTAAATTCACTGAGAGTCTTTGGGATGTGCTGGAGGAGACTTCACAGAGTGCTGAACTCTTGCATTGTCAAAACAAGATCTTGTCCAAAAATGGATACACCTCTTGATGAAAATGAATATTGTGATGTAATTTCCATCAAGAGGTGCATCAATATGTGGATATAGTAGATGAATAGGAGCACCAAGTAGTTATACAACACTGCAGCGATTTAAGTCTTGTCATGTGACCTTACACTACACATGTATGATTTATTTTTGAAAGAATATGCACTCAGAAATTACCAGTACATTTTACAAATAATTATAAAGTTACACATTGAATTAAACATCAAAATGGCAATTTTGTAAAAAGTAGAAAGACTTAAGTAGTATTTTTTTTTTGTAAAACATACTTCAATAACCTTCCTTTTATTTGCAACTTATATTTTTTTTATAGTGTGCAGTTGTGATGGGTTTGACATCAGTGTGTGGTCCACAATAAATCACTGTGCCACCGTAAGCATGTCTGCAGGCACGTATAAACGTGTGCGAGAGAGTGCGGCTTCATTCTCGGCTTTGTCCCTCATTTGCACTAATGGGTGGTTTTAAAATGACACGAGAGGATATGAGGGTTTAAAGCGCTCTCACGCGGCTCTGCGCCCGGATGAACAGCACTGTAAAAACACAGGGAAATGCCTTTTTTACTATGGTACCTCTCGCTCCTGCCTGCTTATTTCAGGCTTTCAAGAAGTTCCAGATGTCAGTGTGTCTGTTCAGACTGTTCTTCTGTTAAAGCGCTGCGTCAGCAGATGAAGCCCTCCAGCTCCCCATGCGGTTATTTCATGATTTCCAGCACTGCAGTTTTGGTCTCAGAGCCAAACTTAAACCCTTATAAAACCACTGTGGTGGTACCTGATGGTAATACTGTGGTACTTTTTCAATATTATCACAGTATCGTCCTAAATCCATGATGAACGCCCCAAAACATGGTCATATCATGGTATGTTTCTGACCGGGCTTTAGGGAAGTGATCAAATATGTTTAAAAAAATGAAATTAACAAATTTTAGCCAACGTTTTGGGCATTTTGGTAGCATTTTTTTACAATCTTTTTTAGATCACAGAATAGTGGAACCACACTAAACAAATATTTTAGCATTCTAAATAGGTTGTATTTAACATACAATTTATACATATGAAGAACGGTGCTAAAACAACAGATCAAGTCCATTCTAAAGATATTTTAAGTGCATCAGGCTGTCAAACGGTGAGCTATAGAAAGAAACAGGGTTGATATTCTCCATCAGAGGGTCTAATGTTCATAGGAGGTAAACTGTCCTTGTGATAGATGGAGTGACACATTTGTTTTCCCATCGTGCACTTACATTAGATTAATACAAATGAGCACAGATGACTATGTCTGTCAGTCATCTGACCTTATAAAAGCTGTCCTGCAGGCCCACACATGTACACTTAAGTCCATAATTCCAGAAAGTGCTTCCCCACTGTAATTACGACAAATTGATCACATCTTATGCTCAGCGGTGCACATATGGCCTTTAAATGATGCTGCTGCAAATTAGAAAATACATTTGTTTATTGTACTTCTATTTACTTTCGTAGCAAGGTGTGTATATAGGCTATATATATATATATATATATATATACACACCTTGCTACGAAAGTATATATATATATATATATATATATATATATATAGTATTTAATAATAGAACTGTTATTTTGTAAAGGGTGAAGGGTGAATGTCACTTTTTTACAATCAGAGCATATTTATTCTCTGGTGAAATGTTACCGCAGAAAGGCCTGGCACAACACTCATGTCACTTATGAATTTTTCAGAGCTGGATTTGAACAGATTAGATGGCGACACGGTGTGCCCAACCATGAAGAATGGACAAGATGACCTTCCAGGTAAAATAGAGCCCCTGTGAGAAAACATGCTGTGAACTGTGTGCATTCATTGCAGACTCTTTGGGATTGTATGTTATGCTGTAAATCCAGTATATGACAAAAATGATCTAAAAGATCGAGGCCCAGCTCCTTTAGTAAAAATAATGATCTGCATAGTAGAGCACTTTTCATGGACGTTAGCATAGATATTTAACCACCATCCTTTATGCATGATTATCAATAAAAAAATCCACTTTGCTCAGGCATTGTTTACCTATAAATAACCTTAAGTAGGACATGCACCGGCACAAAGCTGTTCGTTTCATTAGGTAAAGATGCTGAAGCTGATAGTCACCTTGTTTCAAGACATTTTTAGATCTCAAATGAGGCAAATAAAACTTTCGTCTCTGGCCGGCCGATTTCTGCAGTGGAAACACTTCTAGCTCAGCAAGATCTTAATTGGTTGCGACTCCTTGGCTTTTAACAAATAATGCGGAGGGTGCAACCTCAAATCACTAACATGTGCTGCTCTGTGCACAGGCTGGAACCTGGGAGTAAGCAAGTTACAAACGCATTTACTGAAGCAAACAGATGTAGAGAGACCTACTGGATGTTTCGGCATTATATGATTTATTGCATAAATTTGTCACAAATGCTAATGGAAATTTGATCATAATTGGATCTAATCTGGATCAAATGAGATTATTGTAAGAATAAAATGCTTTGTATATAATTAATACACAATTAATTATGAATTCATTTTAATTATTTTAATCGCATTTTATTTTCGGTTTCCTTTTTTCCAGAAATTATTGGGTTTTATTTAAAAAGAAATTGTGTGTGTGTGATCTAAAATCCAAAGTCTGATTTGCCTGATTTCCCACATAGAGACATGATATATGTGTCTATAGAGAGCTTGAAATGTCTACTTTTAAATGAACCGATTCGATTGCATTTGTGTGTGGCAGGATTTGATCTGATCACACAGTTTCAGTTGGATGTCATCCCGATGAAGGGCGTCAGAAAGGTAGAAGGTTCCACACCCCTCCAGGTGGCGTACAGACTCGACAAAGAGGCTAACTTCCAGATCCCAACCAGGTAACTATAACTAAACCTGACCACTATGTGCACAAACACACATACACACTGGGGATGTCTTTATGTGCAAAAACACACATAAATAATGTACAACAACAACAAAAATGACACTCTTATCAATATATGCATGAGTGCACTACATAAACCAAAGCTAAATATGTTGTTTGCACACACACGCATAACAGTGTGGGCATCTGTGATCTTTGTTTCAGGTGTTGCATTATTACAGGTCAGAGACAGGTGTTATCACCCTCTGAACAGCTTCTAATAATGCACAAACTAACTTGTCTGAACCCATGTGGATCCGCTTGAGCAAAACGCTGCATACCCAGACGCCCCATCACGCTGACATACGAATACTCACGTTTCAGCTGGTGGAATATATATATAATGTTTATTTTTTATTTTTTATGTTTTATTTTTTTTAAGTAGTACCGGTAGTAGTATTTAAGGGTAACTAAACCCTAAAACAACTTTTTTTAGTTGATGGTCTGTAAGTCTGGGGCTTTATTAATGCTGCTCATGGATTCAAGTAATTTTTTTGACATTTGGGTATAAAGTGTTTTAATTCTACAATATATGGTGTAAAAATATCTGAGTGCTGCCCTCTTCAGGTTGAACGGTGGCTACTGCAGTTGAATTCTCCTATTGGCAGTTGTGGTACCCTGTGATGTAAGAGGGTACCAGCTAATCACGCCCTTGCCTACAGAGAGACCTGTCTCAGGTGCACGCCCCCCCTCCACTGGGCTCTGCCCACTTTTCCAGGATTTTTCAAATATTGCCAGTGGGTGGAGTCAGGCTCTGACCAGGGGTTTAGTTACCCTTTAAGATATGTTATGTGTTTCGCTGATAACTGAAAAGAGGCCTAGAGAATATATATAAGTTATTATAAATAATTTGTATGCTTTAAAGAGCATGAATTTTATAATAAACTTTGAAGAGGGAACTGGTAAACATCAGTAATAACTTTGTGAAAAAGTACACTTTAGCATTCTTAGCCATACTTATTACAGAAATGATCCGCTCATGATGGGGGAGGAGAGAGAGTGAGCCAATCAGCAGTAAGGGCGTGCCCACTCATGATGGGGAGGAGAGACAATGAGCCAATCAGTAGCAGGGGGCGTGTCCACTCATGATGGGAGAGGAGAGACAATGAGCCAATCAGTAGCAGGGGGCGTGTCCCCTCATGATGGGGGAGGAGAGACAATGAGCCAATCAGTAGCAGGGGGCGTGTCCCCTCATGATGGGGGAGGAGAGAGAGTGAGCCAATCAGCAGTAAGGGCGTGTCCACTCATGATGGGGAGGAGAGACAATGAGCCAATCAGTAGCAGGGGGCGTGTCCACTCATGATGGGAGAGGAGAGACAATGAGCCAATCAGTAGCAGGGGGCGTGTCCCCTCATGATGGGGGAGGAGAGACAATGAGCCAATCAGTAGCAGGGGGCGTGTCCCCTCATGATGGGGGAGGAGAGAGAGTGAGCAACAGGGAGATTTGAAGAAAGACTGAAAAAAGAGAGATTGCTGAGAGACATTACAAAAGAGAAAATGTCAGAGGAATATCACTGGAAAAAGAAGGGTTGTGATCAGGCAAGAGCTTTAAAGCTTGTCATCTTTAGTTTTTCAAGTTTTTTGCTGGATGGGATGTCTGTAAATGCTTGGATTTATGGAAACTTGCTACAAAGGGTAGTATCAATACACAAAAACTGTGCTGTAACAAGGAGACCCTATGTAACTGACAGTACCAACTTATTAAATTAACTCTCAGCCTGTCTTTGAAGTACTGATATCTATTTGGGAATGAAATTAAATGGGAGAAAGGGGTTTCTTGAGACTGAGATTATTCCGAACAGTGGCCCTCATTTATTTTACTAGCCAACAGGAAACTCCATATATTTATGGCCTCGCCTTGATCCATTTACAAGCTGGTTAAAGGCCGCTGCAGCTTCATCCGTAAGAACATCTCCCGCAGAGCACCTCTGCCTGTTAAAACGCCACACGGGGTCGAGCCCAGAGAGGGTGCGTGTAAAACCAGACTAGGTAATTGATTCTCAGATGGTGTGTGTTGTTCACTCACCGCCTGCAGCTCGGGATCTGATTCTTTAACACACTGCTATGAAAGCCAGCACCGTCCCTTTGAAATAACTCACGGACGACACACATGCTTTGAAGATGAAAGTGCACTTCGCTCTGATCTGTTTGTTATTCATAATTTTATCTCAGAACAACTTGAAGCCGAGCTGTGTGTATAATGCAGGGCTATTCCCTTGATGATCAGACAATAATGGAGGTGGATTACTATTCTTAGAGTAATACATCCCATTCATAAATAGATGTGCTTTATAACAAGAACGTAACTTCATTATGAATTTGCAGAAGTACTTTCTGTTTAACAAACCTACCAATGCAACATTATAGGTTAAAATGTAAGCTTTTACAGTGCAATTCTTAAAAGAAGTTAAACAATTTTACCTGCCATCAGTTTTTAAAACTTTGAAAATACGCATTAGAATGTTCTTAAAGCTACACTGTGTAGGAATTACTCCCATCTAGCGGTGAAATTGTATATATTATGACTACCAACTTTCTAGCCCCTCCCATTCCGAGGGCGTTTTAACTCTACGGTGGCCGTATTATTTCAAATCTGCCGGCAGTCGTGAGTAATCTCACCCTCACATTCGTCACGGTGTCACTGAGTGTAAAAACGCGAAAGGCGAAGCTTGAATTTCCAGGTTTGTCCCTCTTGGGCTAATGTATTTTCATGATGAGCGACTCACTCGTATGTATTTTAAATGGCAGATTTGATACGCATACGAGAATACTTGATTAGTTGGTAGAAGTAATTATACATTAATGAGCACATATAATTTTGAAAGAACAAAGTGTTCAACAAAAATTACACTGTGTAGCTTTAATGCAAAATGCCCTATTTCATGTAATTGTAATTTTCTCTCTTTTATTAAATTTAATTTAAAAAAAAATGTTTTAAATTTAATTTTAATTAATAAATTGTTTTAATCAATTTAAATTTTTTATATATATATATCTTTTATTTTTTTTTTTTTTTTTTACAGTTGAACTAAAACCACCCACCCACAGGCCATAGCTCAATATTCATATACAGTAAATTATATATTTAAACATTTGAAACAGGCTTCAAAACCTTCCATTTTTTCTTTTTATATAACAATTTTTCGACAATTTCTATTAAATGAATCACTAGAATGTTTTTAACACAAATGTATCATTTCATATTGCCCTTCAATAATATTTTATTTTTATATATATATTTATTTATATATATATATATATATACCGTATATATATATATATTTTTTTTTTCACTTTCACTAAAGCCACTTTCCCTCAGACCATACCTCAATATCACTATAGATTAAAATAAATATTTAAAACTTTAAAGTGGGCTTCTAAACCTTTTTTTATATAATATTATGTAACTTACATTTGCTTTGTCCTAACCATGATATAACAGATACACACTGTATCTAACGGCACTGACGGATCTTAGTTGCCTTCTGCAATCCATTTGTGATAAAAAGCAATCTGTATCAAGGAACATATATTTAATAAATATCCGTATTTGTTTCCCACCAGGCTGAACTTTCCAAGGGGCTTCCCGGATGAGTATTCCTTCATGACCACCTTCCGCATGATCAAGAACACCGTGAACAAGGCGTGGAACATCTGGCAGGTGGTGGATGAAGACGGCTTGAAGCAGGCTGGCATGCGGCTCAATGGAGACCAGCAGGCCCTGGAGTTCTTCCTCACCACGATGGAAGGAGACGTCCAGACCGTCACCTTTCCGGGCCTCTCCGTGCTCTTCAACACTAAATGGCACAAGGTGATGGTTGGCGTGGAGAAGGAGCTGGTGACGCTGTACGTGGACTGTCACCCGGTGGACCAGAAGCCCATCAAGAGGAAAGGCTATGTCAACACAGAGGGAGACACTCTCATCGGAAGACTGGATTCTGATCCCAACACCTCTGTAGTGGTGAGAGCAGCGTTTCATCAGTAGTGCTGTTTTCCCTTTCACAAGAAATTACACATGAAGAATTTATTTATTTATTTATTCATTCACTCTTTTGACAGATATGTTTTGAATGGACTGTCTTGTGATGAATTGCATATAGATTTAGATTATATAAAAAGTATTTATTACTAATAATAATAATAATATGTTGTTATCATTGATAATAAGACTAATTTATTCATTAGGAAACTAATAGTTTACATTTGTTTTGACATATCTTTTACATGTTTTAATTTTTTTTGAAATATTTCACATAATATGAATTTCATGTATGTAGAAATTCAGAAAAAAAATATAACATTGGCTATTTATGTTTATTTTTATTTTTTTTATCTATCTCTGTTGCATTGACCAACAAAACATAAAAAAAATGGTAATACTTTATTTTACAGTGTCCTTGTTACATGTAGTAACGTATTAATATAATAATATGTAAACACTATAATAATAGCTAATTATTTATGTATAATTACGTGCAACTATCCCTAAACCAAACCCTAATACTAAGTAGATTTAGTTAATTAATTTAATATAACTCTGTACTTAAATATATATTTACACTGTTTACACATTAAATTAAAATGTAACCGAAAATACTTAGTGCTCCTCTAATATCATTGTGTTCAGACACTTTCAAGGTTAAGATGTTAAGATTTGATTTAGCTTTGATATGAATAATTGAAATGGCATTTTAAATAGCTAACAAAGACTTTTAACCATTTTAAACTAATATTGAACCTGCTTGGAAGGGTTAATTCAGTTGTTTTGGTCTCTACTGTATTTGATGAATGTTACCGTCACCCCGCACCTGCCAAATCCATCACATCCTGTTATAGTCTCTACCTGTGATAAATGTGACTGTCACACACACTGTCTGATGAGTGTTACTGCCAGATTACTGAACCTCAGCACCTTGTCACTTCCTGTCCAAAGCACAGATAAAAACAAGTCTGATAATGCTCTCAGTCACATCTTACAGTGAACGAAAACAGAAAACCTAAAACCTAAAACCTAAAACGACGAGCATATAGTTACGCATTTATTTATTTATGAAGAGAACTTACAAGCAGATGAACAGAGACTGTGCTGTTTAACACCTCACGAAGCAGATTGTTCTTGTAGTTACCGTGCAAATAAAGCAGTAACGTGGTTGTTTTATGTTTTCCAGTTTGAGTTGCAGTGGATGCTGATTCACTGTGACCCAAAGAGAGCTCAGAGAGAGAGCTGTACGGAACTTCCTCTGACTGAGGTATGCTTTCATCACTTCCTGCTTTGTCTTAAATGAGAAACGGACCAATCACGGTCTCTTTTTTAACAACTTAAATATGGACAAATCAAGTCAGTTACCTCCTGAAAGGCTGAAAGTTGGTTTGGCTGCTTTTTTACCCTCATCAGCAAGCATCCAAAACTGGATGCAAAGACCATCAAACCACCTTAAGCTGGTTAAAGATGGTTTTAAGCAGTAAACGGTCAATACAATTGTACAATTTAAGACTTTAGTCACAATTTTGAATAAGTTATTAGCAATAGGATTACTCTCATTCTAATATATGCATTGCATAACCAAGGTACAACCTTAAAAATATCGAGTTTATTGCTATGGCAGACTGGAAACGCTAGTTGCCTCAACATCTCACTTCGCCACTTAACGGTTGACGTCAATGTCGACATTCACGCATTTGCTTTGTTTTTTGACGAGTTGGCCGGCGGGGCGCTATCGTAGGCCGCATGTTGTGGCGCCATCTACAGGTGTGCTTTCTCTTTTTGGTGAAGGGGTTTCACTTTCACTAACTCTGCAATAATCTTAATTCTCTCTCTCTCTCTCTCTCTCTCTCTCTCTCTCTCTCTCTCTCTCTCTCTCTCTCTCTCTCGCTTCTTCAGATGTTTGCCAATGCTGAGGTATTTACTTTGTTTTTCTTTCATTTACCATTATTATTTTTTAGCAAATAATCTACTACAATGCTTTGTTGCTGAAGTGACTCATTGCTACCTGCTATACTTACTGCAATCCACAAAACATGACCCGGAACAGCTTTTATGTATTTATATATGAGATTATTAACACCACAAGTTAAATAATGTGATATTTTATTAAGACATTTCTTTGTAATTTCACGAAACCATCCTTGAAAGAATACGGTTACTTTCTAAATGTCCTTGGCTCGCTTGAAGCTCAAGCTAATAAAGAGAAGCTGGCGGCAGAGAGATAATGATTTACATTTTATTCTTTATTGTGTTAAATTTAAAAAAAAATTGGTCTCCGAGAGAGAGATTATTTGCAGCCTTTCCAGTTATTGATTTTGTTTAATGAAACAGAATTATTTGTGACCAAAGCAAATGATAAAAAGGATTCTAAAACATCTCATGTTTACGTTTACTCATCGTTTTCCTTCTTTTACTCCTTCAACACTTTACAGCCGGACCCCAAGCCAATCCCCGGTCCCGCCGGTCCTGAGGGTCCTGAGGGGCCTCGTGGACCCCAAGGAGAAGATGGCAGAGACGGGAGAGACGTATGTCTTTCTGTTCAATATAAACATGACTACTGTAAATGAAAACAAGATACACTACAGGCAATTTTGAGATTTTGGGCCATTTGGCTTTTCATAACATGTTTTTCAGACTAGTGGAAAGAAATCCTAACACAAAGGGCCCTATTTTAACGATCTGAAACGCAAGTGTCAAAGTGCAAAGCGCAAGTAACTTTGTGGGTGGATCCCGGCGCTGTTGCTATTTTCCCAGCGGGATAAATGACTCTTGCGCCCGACGCAAATCTAAAAGGGGTTGGTCTGAAGTAGCTTCATTATTCATAGGTGTGGTTTGGGCGTAACGTGAAATAAACCAATCAGAGCGTCCTCTCACATTCCCTTTAAGAGCCGGCGCACTTGTTCCACGGCGGATCGCTATTATAACGGCGGATTTGCCGGTGCACGCCAGGAGCAGTTCACAGCCGAGGAGACCGACGTTCTCGTCAGGGCCGTAAAACACAGAGAAGTGACATTGGGGATGATGGGAGAAACCCACCCAAATTAGCTTCGGTTAAACAGGCGTATAATTTGGGTAGTAAATGTGTAGCCTAATCTAGATTTTTTTTGTTTTTTTATCTAGATAGATCTTTTTCACATCTTCACGGACACAACAATGATTTCCCTCGTGTGTTAATATTTTTCCTTGTAATAATGTATGATTTGCAAAAATGAAAACTGCTGCATCTGTTTATATTAGAGAATCAAAGTGGATGCGCGTTAACACACTACATTATGGCCAAGCACGCGCCCTTAAAATACCATATCACTAACGCGCAACGCGCCACTGTCTTTAGACTGTTTTTTTCCTGGTCAGTGGCGCAATTGCTCTCTAAAACTGGAAAATAGCACCAGGGAAGTTTTGCGCCGGAACACGCCTCCTCTTTGCGCTGAACCGCCCCCGCGAGCGCAAGTTCATTCCCTAATTTACCGACGTGCGTCTGTGGAGGGAAAAGTCCGCTGTGCGCGGGTGCAAAATAGGAATGATACATGCGTCGGTGTTCAAAGTCAATTGCGCTGGGTGCAAGATAGGGCCCATAGTGTTTATTTTCTTGTACTTTGTCTGTTTGTGTCTGTAGATTTAAATTAATATGCATATATTTAAAGGCTTTTTTTCAGTTTATACAATATTATTTTCCTAAATAATACTTTTGACAATTGACACAAGTTGAGTTATAAAAAGGGAGATACATTAGAGTTTTTCTTATGTCAACACATCTGTCCTGTCTCACTGACTGCTTAGCACCTAGTGTCCTTTTCTCATTTTCTTCTTCTGTTCTTCAGGGTATTCCAGGCACCCCGGGGACCCCTGGAGCTCCGGTAAGTATGAAACATTGAAGAAACATCTTCATCTCCAACATCTTCAGGGAGACATTGTTCTAAAAGTGAGTCCTAGAGTTAGAAAAAGAGATGCACTGATATTGAAATTGAAATTGACCAATACTGATGAGCCGATAATTATTTTTGTTACAGCAGATTATAAAGATGATATATAAATCTATTATTATTATTATTATTATTAAACACTAAAAATAAATAGTTTGTAAGCTACAAAGATTATAAAGCTGATATATCATTATATTATCTCTTTTTTTAATTAAACCAGCTAAAAATTTTAAGTTTGTAAGTACCGGTACTAACAATTATAAAACTGATATATAATACTATTCTAATTAAAAAACACGAAAAATTAGCTTGCATGCTACGACAAGCATGCAAGCATTTTAAATCTACACTAAAAATGAAAACTATATATATATATATACATACAGTACAGTACAGTACATATACAGTGTATGTATATATATATATATATATATATACATATAACTATATTGTGATTATATTTGTGTAATGAAAAAAAACTGTATATATAATATTTGTGTGTGTGTGTGTGTGTGTGTGTCTGTGCATGTACTTGTGCGTGTACTGTTTAAAAAATAATAAAACAAAAAATTCTAATAAAAATCACACTAAAATTTTAAATGTGTATTACAAAATAAGTAGAAATATATTATTTATTGCTCAGTGTAAAAAGGGATAACTTGTTCTTTCAAACATTTTCTATAGAAAATAGTATACTGTTTGAATTACAACAAAGTACTAATAATAGTAATTGAGAATGGATATCTCCGATGCTGGATTTTCCTTAAAAAAATGAGAACAGAGTTCTGAGAACTATAATTGAACAATGCCCTACAGTATGTGTCACATGAATTGTATTATACAACATTTTCTAGTATATAAACTTCTTCAGACTAAAATGAAAACTTGGCGTCCATTTAGTAAGATTGAATATCGCCTTTATTGAACTTGACCGCTATACCCATTAAAACAGAGCAGCAAGTTTTGTATTATAACTCCTAATGAGAAAATGCATTTACAGGCTGCCAGATCCAAAACACAGCCAATAAATCCAGCTTCCTGTGTCAATATCTATTTAGGGAAAGCGTGGTTGAATTGCACCATCATCTGGTGTGTCATAAATAAGTGAAATGCTGCTCAGAGCTGACTCTGGTCCTATCAGATGAGGACAGATGCATAGAGGCGTCGCTAATTCTGTTAGAATAGACCCACCGTGCTCCGCCATATCTTAGCAACAGCTGCAGTCGATGCTGAATGGTGATACACCTGTTTTTATCTTTCTGTGTGTGTGTGTGTGTGTGTGTGTCGTAGGGCAGTAAAGGAGACCGAGGCGAGGTTGGACTGCCAGGACAGAGGGGACTGCAGGGGGTCCCAGGACTATTGGTTAGTATTGAGACTCATGACCGTAATAACCTAAACTAGACGATAACACTTTCCAATAAAGTTTCATTTGGTAATATTAGTTAACACAAATTAACAATGAATAGTTGTACTTTTATTAACGAACGTTAACAAAAATAAATAAATACTATCACAAACGTATTGCTCATTATTAATATGTTAATGCGATGGAACCTTGTTGCAAAGAGTTACCAATGAGACGATCAATAACGTGTAATCAGTTTCACAGCCGCACACAAACTGTTTTATTTCATTGTGCTACTGCTAAATGAATCACTTTGATGTTAATTGGTTCTCTTTATATATGTGTGTAGGGACCAATGGGCCCCATGGGGCCACGAGGACCAGTGGGAGAAAGAGTAAGAGACCTCAGAATGACCCCTTAAATGAACTGTCTGTTTGAATTCACATTCATTTCCTGCAGGTTTTCACGATTCCACGATTACGGAACAGCGCAAAATCAATAACATTTTCTCAGATTCTTCATAATTCGCTGTTTACCTGCAAAATAAATTCTCATGGGACTGTGAATTCATGTCATTATGCTAAGATTTGTTTTTTGGGGGTTGTAGGGTCTTCCTGGTTTCCCTGGATCTGCCGGACCCCCGGTAAGTCTTTTCCTCGGTTTGGAAAGCAAGTGCTTCACTGTTAAATGCTAAATGTTTTTATGATGTTGACGTGTTCTATTGACATTGTATTGTTATATCATTGTTTTCTTGTGTTTTTGATTATTTTCTTTGCAAAAATGACTGTAACATGCTTTTTAGACAAATTATGTATTTTGAAGGTTTGACTTATTTTGTTGTTGTTGTTTTCTTCTTCTTCTAGGGATCAGAGACTGTTGGGCCTCCAGTATGTAAAAATAAATAAATTGGTTTTACTGTATTAGTGTCACTCCCATCTTTTAATTTCACATTTACACTTCTTAATGCTATTTTCCACTCATGCAGGGACCCCCAGGGAAGCCTGGTATTCCAGGAGATGAGGGAAACATCGGACCAGAGGTCGGAATAATTTTCAAAGTGTTACGCAGTGCATTAATACTAAGGCATCTTAATATAGCTAAATAGTTAAGGCTGCTCAAAATTCTGTGTAGTGCCACATAAAAGCCTGACTGAATTATGCCTGCTCTGACCCACTTCAGCCCTAGTATCAAAGTATACGGTTATAATTGCTGTGTAAATGCATTCATGCCACCTTTAAGCTGCATTACAGTCTGTGTAAAGACACCTAAATGCCATTTCAGAAGCGCTTCTGTGCCACCTTTGCAGTATAAAATTGGCATTACATATCGGTTTTTATACATAATGTAGCTCTTGTTGTCATCGCTTTATTGATTGTCTCTGTTACCAGAATATAAATATCCTTTATGATATGTTTCTAGGGTCCTCCTGGACCAAGAGGAGGACTTGGGGTCCCAGGACCACCAGGCCCACCAGGAGCTCCAGGACCAGCAGTAAGACCGGCTTCTACCATTGACATATTTCATAAGTTTAGCAAATTTACAACTTTCAAGCAATGTATACTGTAATTGGCTTAATTAAGTTTAGTGTACATATAACCAGAACACTCAATGGTAGAATTTTAATTTTAGAGTTTATGTCTGTCTCACTGTATTCCGTTTTTGTTTTCAATTTTCAATTTCATTGAATTTTAATCTAGAAACTTGTAGAAATTCATATAAAATGTACAGTTAAAATACAGAAAATTATTGTTTAAACTGAACTAAAACAGTTAACAATTAACTTATTGACTATAAATGTATTAATACAAAATGTATTTAATTAATTAATAAAATACATCTCTAACACAAGATAAAATGAAAATCTGTTACAAGATAAAATGAAATTCTGTAACGCAAGATAAAATAAAAATATGTAACACAAGATAAAATGAAAATCTAACGCAAGACAAAATGAAAATCTGTAACACAAGAAAAAATTAAAATCTGTAACACGACAAAATGAAAATCTGTAACACAAGATTAAATGAAAATCTGTAACACAAGATAAAATTAAAATCTGTAACACAAGATAAAATTAAAATCTAACGCAAGACAAAATGAAAATCTGTAACACAAAATGAAAATCTGTGACACAAGACACCAGACATGAATAATTTTCTAACGCAAGACAAAATGAAAATCTGTAACGCAAGATTAAATGAAAATCTGTAACAAGATAAAATGAAAATCTGTAACACAAGATAAAATAAAAATCTGTAACACAAGATAAAATGAAAATCTAAAGCAAGATAAAATGAAAATCTGTAACGCAAGATTAAATGAAAATCTGTAACAAGACAAAATGAAAATCTGTAACGCAAGATTAAATGAAAATCTGTAACAAGATAAAATGAAAATCTGTAACACAAGATAAAATGAAAATCTAAAGCAAGATAAAATGAAAATCTGTAACGCAAGATTAAATGAAAATCTGTAACAAGACAAAATGAAAATCTGTAACGCAAGATTAAATGAAAATCTGTAACAAGATAAAATGAAAATCTGTAACACAAGATAAAATGAAAATCTAACGCAAGATAAAATGAAAATCTAAAGCAAGATAAAATGAAAATCTGTAACACAAGATAAAATAAAAATCTGTAACACAAGATAAAATGAAAATCTGTAACACAAGACAAAATGAAAATCTGTAACGCAAGATAAAATGAAAATCTAAAGCAAGACAAAATGAAAATCTGTAACGCAAGATAAAATAAAAATCTGTAACGCAAGATAAAATAAAAATCTGTAACACAAGATAAAATGAAAATCTGTAACAAGATAAAATGAAAATCTGTAACACAAGATAAAATGAAAATCTAACGCAAGACAAAATGAAAATCTGTAACGCAAGATAAAATGAAAATCTGTAACGCAAGATAAAATAAAAATCTGTAACACAAGATAAAATTAAAATCTGTAACAAGATAAAATGAAAATCTAAAGCAAGACAAAATGAAAATCTGTAACGCAAGATAAAATGAAAATCTGTAACGCAAGATTAAATGAAAATCTGTAACGCAAGATAAAAATGAAAATCTGTAACACAAGATAAAATAAAAATCTGTAACACAAGATAAAATGAAAATCTAAAGCAAGATAAAATGAAAATCTGTAACGCAAGATTAAATGAAAATCTGTAACAAGATAAAATGAAAATCTGTAACACAAGATAAAATGAAAATCTGTAACACAAGATAAAATGAAAATCTGTAACACAAGATAAAATGAAAATCTGTAACACAAGATAAAATGAAAATCTGTAACACAAGATAAAATGAAAATCTGTAACACAAGATAAAATGAAAATCTAAAGCAAGATAAAATGAAAATCTAACGCAAGACAAAATGAAAATCTGTAACACAAGATTAAATGAAAATCTAACGCAAGATAAAATGAAAATCTGTAACACAAGATAAAATGAAAATCTGTAACGCAAGATAAAATAAAAATCTGTAACACAAGATAAAATGAAAATCTGTAACACAAGATTAAATGAAAATCTAACGCAAGATAAAATGAAAATCTGTAACACAAGATAAAATGAAAATCTGTAACGCAAGATTAAATGAAAATCTGTAACACAAGATAAAATGAAAATCTGTAACACAAGATAAAATGAAAATCTAACGCAAGATAAAATGAAAATCTGTAACACAAGATAAAATGAAAATCTGTAACACAAGATAAAATGAAAATCTAACGCAAGATAAAATGAAAATCTGTAACACAAGATAAAATGAAAATCTGTAACACAAGATTAAATGAAAATCTGTAACACAAGATAAAATGAAAATCTGTAACGCAAGATAAAATAAAAATCTGTAACGCAAGATAAAATAAAAATCTGTAACACAAGATTAAATGAAAATCTGTAACACAAGATAAAATGAAAATCTAACGCAAGACAAAATGAAAATCTGTAACGCAAGATTAAATGAAAATCTGTAACACAAGACAAAATGAAAATCTGTAACACAAGATAAAATGAAAATCTGTAACGCAAGATAAAATGAACATCTGTAACACCTAATTTGCATTAGACTATATTTACAATTACATTACTGCATTACAAATGTCATTAATTTCGTCAACTTTTAGCAGTACATTAGCATTACCAAACCAAACATATACTGTAGGCTACTAACAGATACAAAACAAATTTGGGTTCAAATTTGTCTCTTGAAGTTTTTAAATATGTCAAAAAGAACTCTTAAAGCCGTCGGCTATCTGTTATACACTGTAATTCACTTTTTGTCTTTATACATCCTAATACTTTTTGTCCCTACTTTTAACCCTTACTTTAATTGGTTCAGGTGACTTCTGTTGGCTTTCAGAGGGTTTAGAACGAATGCAGAGCTTTCACACAAATCTGTCCTGAACGCTGTAACCTTTGAGGATTTGAAAAGGGGCTTTGTCTAAGTGTGTGTCTGAATCTAAACTACGCTGGTGTCCTTCTGCTGTCCGTAGGGGCCACAAGGTGCTGGGAACCCTGAGGGAAGTGGGGAGACTGTGAGTGCTTGTTAGATTTTAACATTCACGCTTCACATGGACACACAGAACCTACACATCAGCATTCAAGAATTGTTCTGGCAAAGGTCTAGAACACAAAAAGATACAGCATGCAACATATAGAACTTGGAAAATATGTCAACGTGCACTATATTTGCTCTATAATTCATCATCGGCTCGTGAAAATGCAGCTAAGGTTTTTTAAGAGTTGACAATCGGCTGCAGTGTCTGTTATGCTCCCTCGTCTTCAATCTTCAGTTCTCCTTTTGCATGTCTCTGGTGAGCTACAGGCTGGTTGTGTGTTATTCTTCACTTCCTGTCTGACCCCGCAGCATGAACAGACCTGATGCGTTTGTGTGTCTCATTTTGTTAGCAGTGCCAGACAACATGCCCATCTGGACCACAGGGACTGCCTGGTCTGCCAGGGATGAAGGTGAGTCCATACCCCTAAGTAATACACTTTGGCACGTAACACATCTGTGCTTGTGCTCCAGACATGAATCATGCCTCTAACCATGCGTCTTGTTGAGGAGAAATTGATGATTGTGGCACAAAGATGAAATATGTTGTCCGAAGTAGCTGTACATCAGTTTGCTCACTAAAGAGCGTTTCTTTGGCCAAACACCAACTACTTTTCAAATGAATGAAGGTGTCATTAAATTGAATCTCTCTGCCAGGGACATCGTGGTCTTCCAGGGGTGGACGGTGTGCTCGGTATCCAGGGTGAAAAGGTAAGAGTGCTTCTTAAGACACGGCTATAGACAAGATTGATTAAGGTCAAGATTGACTCTTCAGATTGATTCATCAGCAAACACTCATTTTCTTCTTTATTTACAGGGAGAGCGAGGGACCGCTGGAGAGTCAGGTCCTGCTGGACGTGCAGGAGATGATGTATGAAGACTTTGTTCATTCGTTGTAGGCTTAGATGCGTTCAACTTTTTAATATTATCTGCCACCACAAGAATATCTCTTGGACACATTGTCATAGTTTTTACTCAAATTCCCTGCAGGGTCAGCGAGGTCCTATCGGATTCCCTGGACCTCATGGCGATAAAGGAGATCGGGTAAGACTTAAAACATCTTCTTCGTCTGCATCAGATGAGGAAAGAGCAAGAAACCAGAGGAACGCTTGCGGAGAAATATCCTCCAGCCCGATCAATGCATGAAATGATCATTACATTTGTTTAAAGCTCAATAAAGCCAATCAAAGAACATCTGCAGTGATTGTACAGATCAAAACTGCTCTGTGAGCATAATGTACCGGTATGCACATATTTTAGCCCTGTGTGATGAAATGTTGAAGAAATGTTGTTCATCCAGCTGAGCACAATGAACTTTGGTAAAGTTTTAGCCTGTCTGTTTCATGTCTGCAGGGTCCTCCTGGATTCAACGGGATCCCAGGACCCACCGGACCACCAGGATCCCCAGTACGTGAGCAGTATTTCACAGATTTTCTTTTTCAGATCAATCAATTATACACTGTCGCTCTGAACTAAAGTCTGGCATCAAAGTAGGGGACAGTCCCGTGGCTTCACGAGTGCATAAATGAGTTAAATAAATACTAAACTAAAAATAATATTTATTATATAAATATTTATTATAAATAATATAATAATTTATATTGTATATAATAAATTAACAAATTTAATAAATACATTTTCAGCATTACTAAGTGTAAATAGCATCGATCGCTGCCTCAAATGTATGCTAAGTAAAAATAGCAGTATTTTCGGAAACACTTTATTTCGATGGTCCACTTTCGACATTCTACTAACTATAAGTAACTTTGCAACATGTCAACTAACTCTCATTAGAGTATGAGTAAATATCTGCTAACTCTTTATTACGATGCTCCCCCAACAGACATTCTACTGACTATAAGTAACTTTGCACCTACATGTCAACTTATTCTACTAACCCTAACACCTACAGTAACACCTAACCTGACAGTCTACTGATACTCTAGTGAGAGTTAATTGACATGTAGTTGCCAAGTTACTTATAGTTAGTAGAATATCTAAAGTGGACCATCAAAATAAATAGTAAATGTATGTAAGTGTAAATAGTAATTAGATGCTTTTTTTACTTATGGCAAATAGTGGCAGATACTATTTGCACCTCAGTGTATTGTAGTATATTATATCATAAATGGATGCAGCTTTATTGGGACATTACTGTCTCTAAAGCCCACCCCTACACCTACCCTTAACTCTACCCATTAAATACTATATTCCAGCTATTCTATACCCGTTATGCTCTTTATTTATGCTTTTCAAATATTTTTGAGCTGATATGTGATGGGAAATGGGAGAAGAATAAGTTTGGTAAAAGGTGGATTCAAACTCGGGTTGGCCAAGTCAAAAGCTAACGCCGCCCGCCTTATCAATCCTGTTACCAGCAGGATTTATTGGGTCATTTCGTCTGGCCCAATCAGATAATGGTGGGCGGAGTTAGTGTAAATAGCCTCTGCCAACAACGTGGACTTCGTACATTTAAAGTTAAAGCTTTGTCAGGATGCAGCAAATTTGTCAACTAACAGTTATTTTGTACAGATAATGAATTCTATATTGAGTTTAGTGAAGTAAATGAATATTTATGTGTCTTAACAGGGTGTTGAAGGCATCAGAGGGCGACAGGGACATCTTGGGCCTAAAGGAGATGATGTGAGTTATTGCTGTCCGTATGATATACCCTACTCAAGAACACTATGAGTTGAGCAGCAATCAGCAACAAAAAACATTTAAAGGTACCTGGTTTCTTTCTGACGAATCATAATGTGTTGTTTTAGGGTGCGATCGGAGCGCCGGGAGAGAAAGGAGCTGCGGGTGCGAAGGGTGACACTGTGAGTGACGGATTGATCAGTTCTCAGTAGATTTATGCTCAAAATGATAATAATTATGTACTGAAAGAGTTACTTGAAATGTCTACGATCACTTTAATGATGAGGAAGAGGATGTTATGTGTAGGGCGAGCCAGGAAAGCATGGATCTGATGGAGCATCCGGAGTTTCAGGAGAGAAGGTGAGTTATGATGATGATTCAATGGTTTATGATGATTCAAAATTCATGGAAAAACATTTCCATTTATACCTGCTACACTGCATGCATATCCAGGTTTTATGATGCTGTATTTGACCTTTTTTGATCATTAAAGTTGATTGAATCACAAATTGATGATTCTTAAATCTGGCTCGTTCAATGATAAAAACGCAGGAAGATTTTGAGATGTTGCTGTCTGCTTGACAGGGAGACCCAGGTCTGCCCGGAGCCCTTGGTGTCAGAGGCATTGTGGGAATTCCAGTGAGTTCATCAGTTAATGTATATTTATGTGCATGTGCGCAGTGCTGGGTAGTGACTGATTATATTTAATCTGGATTATGTAATCAGTTTCCAAAAACGATATACTTGTTATTGGATTATATTATTATATTATGTACTGTATATTAAAGCTATCGAATGACATTTTGCACATTATAATTTGTAATCTGTGACCTTGATTTAACAATGCATCTCAAATGTAGGGTTTGCCAGGAAAACAGGGACTCGTGGGGCCTGCAGGCCAAAAGGTAAACATCATTTACATAAAAACGTATGTATGCTGAATCTCATTTAAATTTTAAAACAGTGATGCCATAGCACGCAATTACACTCGTTCTATTACAGGGTGATGTTGGTGTTGTAGGACCGACTGGTCCAGTTGGGCTTCCTGGTAAAGATGTGAGTATTATGTTTTGTTTTGTTTTTGCACTTGTAAGCATGTTTTTTTTAATGATTTATAATCATGTTAATGTTATATTTTAGGGAGCACTTGGACCAGCAGGAGAAGATGGAACTCCAGGAGCCAAAGGATCCACTGTAATAAAAACACAATTCAAAAATACATACAGTACAAACATCTTTTTTATATATATATCTTGCTTTGGTGCACACCATTCTGTCCTGAGATAACAATTCATAGTAATTTGTTGAAAAATGTATCCAATTAATCAACAAATGTTTCCTCTTCAGGGTGAAACGGGAGAAACAGGGTCCAGTCGGCTCAACGGGGCCGCAGGGAATCCAGGTGGGTTGGACACAGACCCGTTGGTTTGATTATGGATCTTAATGGCTGTGTTCCAATATGCATACTTATTCTATGCAGTAAACCTATGTACTTAGCTGGAGATGGCAAAGACAGTACATTTGAGCAAGTTTTATGTTAGTGTGCAAAAAAAAAAAGAAAAGTGTATTGATAGATACTAACCTTTGTTGCATACGTTTGCATGTAAATCCAAGCATTAGCAATTAGTATAATTAATTTCAGTATATGTGTGACTAGTAATAAAAGGACATTATTAGGTGAAGCGCTGTACAATTATACATTGTTATTCATACAGTATTTCATTATTATTTTGACTACTTCCGCAGGGAGATAAAGGTGACCAAGGACTCATGGGTCCCCGTGGAATCAAGGGTCACACGGGTCATAAAGGAGACCAGGTGTGATCATTGTTTATTGTACAGTAATAATCATAACAGAGCAGACCTTATTAATGTCCGCTGTATGTGATCATGTCATTTTTTTCTGTTCTTTCAGGGTCCAATGGGTCCCGTCGGTCCCAAAGGAAGTGAGGTAAATTAAAATGCCCTAGTCGAACTATGCACTCAGTGACCGTATTAAATACAGTACCTGCTGCTTCCTGCACTCGAACACCGTGTCATTTTACACTAATATCTTTCTCTCTCTTCATTCTACAGGGAGATCCAGGTGTTACGGGAGAACCAGGCGTGAAGGGTGATCAGGTTCGCCATATTTATAGCAGCATACCCAGTCACTCCCACTAATTATGGTTTTCCAGTATGTGTACAGTAGTGTGATGGTTTTTAATAATGGTTTACAGGGGCCTCCGGGTATTACTGGAATCAAGGGAGAGGTAAGTTTGCCACTTAAACATTAATTGAAAGCGTATTGCAGAAGAACAAACAAAAAAATTATTTTCAAATCTAAATATTTATTTATAAAATTAATCAATAAAATGAAATATGTAATCATATTTTTTATAATAAATCATAAAATAAAATAACATTCAATTATTGTATGTGTGTGTATATATATATATATATATATATAAACGTTTGTGTATATAAATATGAATAAAAATAAATAAAAAACTATACTTACCACAAACTTAACACTTTTCCTTCAGGAATGATGAATTCTTGCATGTTTGTTTTTCTTCTCATTCTTTGTATTATCTAAGCGTGGAGAGAAAGGCCAGAGAGGAGCTACAGGAGCTGATGGTCGTCCAGGACAGCCAGGCCATGAGGGTCTGACGGGACCCCAGGGAGCCAGAGGTCTGGAGGGGGAACGGGGCCTAACAGGATCCCCTGGTCCCAGAGGTCTACCTGTCAGTACATTGCTTTATGACATTGTTCAATTTCATCTTTGACTGGACAGTACGTTGGTTTCTGTGCAGTCGTTGCTGATGTTTTTGTAAAAATGTGTTTTCAAAAGGGGCCTAAGACGAATGACGAGAAGATCCGTGAGATTTGTTCAGTTATTGTTGAAGGTACGACATCTTTATTAGTTATTAATGTCACCATTCAATTTAAAATGGACTATTCTTATTTTTTTATGGATTTTTTTTTCATTCATGTTCCCTCGTAATCTTTTATCAAAATAACTTCCTCTTGCATCAACATCTCTTCTCTTCTCTTCTCTGATGACGTGTTCACTGGCACGAGGGCGGGGCAACCTGTCACTCACATGAGATCGACCAATAGCAAACCACATCTATCCAAACAATTACTGACAGACAAAATCAATTCCCACCCTACATTTTTTCTTGTACGAGAAGCTGTTTCAGGGGCTGTTTACACGACAACGATTTCAGCTAAAAAAGGCAAACTTTGTATGCGTTTTGGCTGTTCATTTCCATGACAACGGCGTTTTGGCGGCCTGAAAACACAAACTTTTAAAAACGGGTTTCAAAGTGCAAGCTTTTGAAAACGATACCGTTAGTGTCTGTGTAAACTACGAAAACGTGAATTTGTGAAAACGGTGACGTAATGCGTAGTGTTGCTTTACAAAGTAACATCGCCAATACAGCATTTCCAGTCGTTTTTGCAGAACTGTGTGAACGGGGATCGTTTTGACAATGGTGTCGTCTGTACACGAAAAATGCAAAGTGTAAACGTACCCTCAGCACCTCACGGATGCCCATTCCAGTTCCTTAAGATCTATCTTCCTGCAAAGCTCAGATCCAACCCTGATCAAGCACACCTGATCCAGCTAATTCAGCTTCAGGAGCACTTGATAAATACAGACAGTGTGTTGGAGGTAGATCTCCAGGAACAGGATCGGGCACCCCTAATCTACATCATTTGTATTTTTCTTGATAAATGGCAATTTAACTGTAATGTTACACTGTATTGTACCAAACAGAACATTTAGATGCCTACAAGAAGGAACTAGCCAAGAAACCTCTGGCCATTGGAGCCCCTGGAAGTCCAGGACTCGTGGGACCAGCTGGACCGCCGGGACCAGCAGGCCCTGCCGGAGAAGCCGGACCCAGAGGACTTATGGGCCACAAGGGGCCTCAAGGATACTATGGCCTTCCTGGGAAACCAGGAGTCAAAGGTACCATTGATTTTACTCGCTACTTATGATATTTCCAGACCATGTATCACTCTTTCAAATAGTGCTCTGAATTAAAGCTAAGCTCTTGAGGATGCAGTGTGCCTTTGATTCGCAAACATCTTTTGTTTTTTATCGACTATGAATTCTCAAGATCAGACACTCGTAACTATGAAATATTGTGTTAAGCTGCATCATGCAAATTACATTTACCTTCAAGAAATCAAGGATTTCACAGCAAAAATACCCTTTTTTATTAGTGGTGTAACGGATCACTAAACTCACGGATTGGATAATGTGTTTTGTTGTTTGATTAACATTAATGACATAGACAGCAGCAGATTTATATAGGCTGCTGTCACTTTAAGACCTAATGAACTGATCCAATATAATGATACACATCCGATTTCTTTCCCAATGGTTTACGTTCACTTAAGACACAACTGTGTTTACGAGAATACTTGCCGAGACTGGTATTTTGACATAATTTTGTGTGTGTAAAGGAGCGAAAGGAGACATGAATGAGGAATCAATTCGGTGTTCGCACGCGATCTGAAATGCGCCTCTCTCTGTGTGTGTGCGCACTTCATGTGTGTGTGGCTGTAGGCCTACTCACAGATAACACAGCGCGATCGAGTTCTCTTTCGCCTCTTATTGTGCTTGAATGGTTTAAAATCGCTTAAAACATCGGCAAATGACAAACTTTCACTCTATGATGGTTAAACTTAGCAGTTAATCCGCGAATTGCATGTGTGCCAAAACCGTACCAACTGCAATCCGGCAACAGAAGGCATTTAGATTGTGTACAACAGGTTTTTCAGCAAAGTTTGATCATGTTGACAATTTAGAGGCCTTAGAAATGTGCATATTAATATGATACAGTACAAAAAATGCTGGGTTGTTTTAACCCAATTTTGTATCAAATATGGACAAACCCAAACGTTGGATCAAAAATGCAATTTAAAAACCCAATCTCTGGGTTTGTCCATATTTGACCCAAAATTGGGTTAAAACAACCCAGCATTTTTTAGTGTAGGCTTTATCGGCTTAACACTTACAAATCATTCAGACAACTCGCCAATTTTAAAAAAGAGTTGGTGAACACATTGTAAATAGCCTCTTTAGTGATCCACATCATGCTAATTTTAGTGCTTGCTAAAATTCCTTAATGTGCACAGCTGTATACATCTGGAGGAGTCAGCCGTTTTGATGCTATTTCAAAGATGGATTTTGGCTTTGAATTTACAGGCTAAAACTGCGAGCTCACATTGATTTCCATCAGTCCTTCAAGGGTAACGGCCTCCAGAATGTGAAGCGGTGCAGTTGTTTTGCTGCTGTACAGTGTGTGCTGTCTGCGCTAATTGCCAGCGAGCCGACGAGGAATGCTACGCTTGCTAATGAGACAGAGATTGAGAAGCAATAACAGGATGATTAGAAAAGCCCCCGACTGCATCTCAATCTTCCTCTTATTTCTGCAGAACCTCGGGGGATATCAACATGATTATTGAAGTTTATTAATGCATCTCCAGAGGAAAATGTTCTAGCATTCTGTGAAAAATGATGCCTAGCAGGGATTTTTGACAGTATTAATGTCAGAAGTCTCACAGAGGTTCTGCAGACCCTTATAACAGCTTAAAATAGATAGAGCGATCGAATACTCCTGATTCATAGCACTATTAAAACTACACTAATACCACCCAGACAACATCGGTTCATGTTGGTATAAGCAGTACTTGTCTATGTACATGTTCTAATGGGCATTTGACAAATTATCAATTAATTTCATTAATCATTTTACAGATTATCACTTTGCAATTTTTTAACATCTTGTAACAAAAGTTTCACTTTTTTTTTTCTTTGAAAGAAATCTATTTTATTTAGCAAGGATGCATAAAATGTATCAAAAGTGACAGTAAAGTTTTTTTTTAAACTATTTTAAACTACTTCTGTTCATTAAAGAATCCTGAATAAATGTGTCAGTTTCAACAAAAATATGAAACCGCAATATTTTCATCATTGATAATCAGAAATGTTTCTTGAGCATATTAGAAAGATTTCTGAAGCATCATGTGACACTGAAGACTGGAGTAAAATCAGCAAATTCAGCTTTGATCACAGGCCTAAATAGGAAACTTATAATATTTATTATTTCTGGTTTTACTGTATTTTTTATCAAATAAATGCAGTCTTAGTGAGCAGAACAGGACTTCTTTCAAAAACATTAAAGCATGTTACCAAAATTATCCCAAACTTTTAATTGTTAGTGTAATTAAAAGTACCATGTATACATGAATATGACAAAAAATCAGTACTATCATAATATTATCTGGTTCTAATTATGAATATCTGACCTTTTTTTTTTTTTTAAAGCAATTTGAATATTGAATTGCATATTAATTGTACTATATAAATGTCTATAAAGTGATAATGTGACCGATTCTATTATCTAATGCGTTTTATGTGTATGCACTTGTGTAGGTGATGCAGGAATAAAAGGGGACAAGGGAGATAATGGAATTGGAATTCCAGGAATGCATGGAGAACCCGGACCTCAAGGTACAAAATGCTAAACCTCAACCATTCCAAAAGCTACAGATATTTTAGACTGGTACAAACTGTTGATAGTTCTATAGGGATTCGATATTTAGACTGTACTATTTTTTGTAGTCCCATTTTCAATAGCCATCCTTATCAAGTCTGATTTCATTACAACAGGAGCAGCCGGCAAGCCTGGCATCGGCAAGGACGGTGCAGATGGAGCCAGAGGAGAGGCCGGTGTCCCCGGGACCCCAGGAACCCCTGGAGTCAGAGGAACCCCGGGTCCTCCTGGGCTTTGTGATCCTTCAAACTGCTACAGGCCTCAACCTCTTTACCTGGTTGGCGGGAAGAAGTCCGTCAACATCAAGGGTCCATGAGCAGAAACATAGAAACCTTCATCACGTCATCATCAAGAACAGTTCCAGTCCATTTCCGACAAACTTGAAGAGACTTCAGACGGCGAGTTAAGCAAACGTGACCGATGTATAGAGACATACAGATGAAGCTCCTGATGGTGCTTCCAGTTCACAGGGTTAATTGTTGTACCTTGTACATAAACTAGAAGAAAATGTTTGTTCTTTCAGATGCTTTACAGTAAATTGCAGATAAATTAATTGATGTTTCATTTCTTGGGCCACAAACCGGTAAATATCAATGGTGAAGTAATTTTTTTGGACCTCTACATGCCATACGATTGCATTTCTGCGTGTATTTTTCAAATATTTCTCATAAAATGTGATTGTAAAGACCAATGTTAGACATGGTGCCAGACATTAAGCTACGCCAACAGAACGACAGTGATCCGACAACAGGGCAGCTTGAAATAAAAGCTTTACGCCACCATGCTACCTGCGGTTCATTTGTTCATGAAAATCGCTTTCTGTCAAACCTGTAGATAAGATCCCATTCATTTTCACAGAAAATGTATTTCTCAGAAGAGAACTGTACCTTTAGACGGACTGATTATATTTACAATATTGTCTTAAAAAGCTTTTAGTACTTCTATACAGCAGAGCTCCAATAACCAGACCTATCCTTAGAATATTTAATGATATTATTTGGTTATTATTATTATTTATGGCATTGGCCTTAAAGGGATATAGTTCACTATACTGTAACTCACAATATACATTTAAAGTTTAGATCTCTCAAAAATAAAAATTGTCATTTACTCTCCCTCATGTCATTTCAAACCCGTAAGACTTTAGTTCCTCTTTAAAACACAATTGAGATTTCTGTTCATCCATTGACATTCGATGCAACTACCACTTCAAAACGTTTGTATAGAGATCGTATCTGAAGAGACACGATCGCTTTATATGATGAACCGATTATATTTTTGATGATTTTATTCACATATAGACATTAATCGAAACACATCAGATATAGTAATGTTTAAGCATTCTTGTTTGAAGTGCGAGAACCAATGAGGTTCAATGTTTATATATAAAGCGATTCTGAATCTCTTCAGAAAAATGGGACTAATGCGCTCGATTCATATGGATTATTTTTACGATCTCTATATGAACTTTAAAATATCAAAGTGGTAGTTCAATGGAGGGGCAGAAATCTCTCAGAATTCATTAAAAAGATCATTTCTGTTTCGAAGATGAACAAAAGCCTTGCGTGTTCGGAACATCAATTATTTTTGGTTGAACTGTCCCTTTAACCCTGGATCTCTTTATGTTTACATTGACCAGTAGACTGGTTGTCCAATACATGTTTTAAGGTCATTTGCAAGATAATTATAGATACACACTGGCAAAAAGGAACAATTCCGTAATGACGATTGTATTGTAATACAATCATTTGTGAATTTAATGAAGGTTTAATACGTCTTGAGCTCCGCGTACAGCATCACTGACTGTCAACTGCCACAGAAAATCAGTTCGACTCAAATACGGTTTTAAAACAAGTGACTGTATTCTTTTTTATAAAAATGTAGCATGGTCATGACAGCTGAGCTTTGCACAAATGATGGGGATTTTAGCACAAAACCTTTGATCTGATCATAGATTATTTTTTTATTGACATTGAAATTGCATTGATTTGAAGAAGAACAAAATGCACATGAAATCTATCTTAAAAATAACAATTATAATAATCATCATCTTTTAGATTGACTAATACATTCGACCATTTTTTGTTTGTTGTAGTTGTTTTTTGTAAGTTCATCACTGATAACATTGTATACGGTATTAACATCATAAGTTTGTCCCCCACAATTACAGCCCGATCCTATAAAATGGACGTGTTCCACTCTTTATTAACACATACGCTCTCCCTCCATACATACACATACATCTAACTGATTAAGATTAATTATAGCACCAGAGAATCAGTATAAACAGGTAGATTATACCATGCATAAATTATACTATTTTACATCACCTGCACCTGTAGCTCATTAGAATAATTTAATGCAAATTGGTATGAAAAAAACAAATACAGTCATTAACGGCTTGAAGAAGCCAAACAAACAGGAGGATACAAAGTCAAAAAAGCAACTATATCTTAATAAAGTGGAGGGGAACATAACAGTAATGCTGATAGAGGGTATTCCTTTAGCTTGCACTAAAAAAGCACCATGAATTTACATACATTTGCATCAGTAATAAGCTCAGCGATTCAAAATAAATCACCAAAACATCAACTCTTGAAGGCTGGGCAAACAAGGACAAACAATTAAGAAATGCAGGAGAAAGAAACAAACTTGATAAGAGCAAGATTTCTTATAATTAACCATGAGCATTGGATATAGGTAACAACAAGCCTATATGGTATCATGGGTGGTTTTGCTTTAAAATATAATTAATCAGTCAACAAATCCAATTCATTCTGACCACATCCACTAATGACGCTGTACCAATATTTTTAATAAAATTGACTAAATTTAACATTTTTTGGATGTCAATTTTAGTCAAGCTAACTTTAACATTTAAGCCTTTTAACAAATCTCTTTTTGAGCTTTGCTACAGTACAATGCTCAGATGAATATGTAATCCGTAACTCTGTTTGTGGGCTGACAAGTTATTTTGACGCAATCTCCTCTTTCAACAGCTTTTAACTGGCTCACAGGGGAGCAATCTGCAGGATCGATCCATCTGAACTCTTTAGTGGCACAAATGATGCTAGCGCACACTCACACTGGACTTTAACTGGGACTTTGTGTTCCTGAACCTTCATAATGACCACGGCAATGCCGTTTGAAAAGGAAAGTGCTCCGCAAAACTACAGTATTACAAACGAGGCATCAATGGTGTGTATTTCTGCAGTGACAGCCATTTTTGCCAATTGCTTTAATGACAAACCAGCTGCGTTACACTATTAAACAGCCATTGCATTGAGCAGCTAACTTTCAGTCATCACAAACGCAAGTTTAATGATCCAAAATGAAAAGGCAAGTTATTCACCTGATGCCTGGCTACAAAGAGATACAACTTACAAAACGTAGACAAAAAAAAGAGCAGAGATGCACTTCTCCTCCATCTCCAGGGACCTTTAATGATCCTCATTGAGATTTCCTATTGATGAGTGCAAAAGCGTTCCTCTGTCTTTTCCCAGAGGAACGAATCGCTCCATCAATAAACCTCAAGCAGAGAATTCCCCAGACTTGATCAAACTCCGTGACCTCAGTAAACGGCGTGAGGATTGTGTCACTGACATCACGGTCTGGGAAGTAAATGTCAGGATTTCTCGTCCCGTTACATGAAACGCCTTGAAAGTCTTCACCTGAATAAATGACCTTGAGCTAAAACTTACTAGTAACTACCCACCCGCCCTCCCCTAAACATTAAACTCTGACCGGCAGGACACTTGTGGGCTTTTCACACTTTAAATGGTTGACCAAGAGCCATTTTTAACCCTGGGTTAATGTGTTTCACACTATACTAGTTTAGCATTCCATCCTGGGATGTCATGTAGAGTGTAAAATCTTTACAAACTTAGTCAAATCTGGGTTAATATTATTATTTGCATATTATTGGGTTAAATTCATTGAGTGGACAAGTACAGTTACAATACTGTCTCTTCTTAACGTTTAACTGTTTAAGACACTGTACAATCACAGAAGTGTTAGCATTCATATTTAAGGCATTTACAAGATTTTAGAGCAAAAAAACTTAAGGTCATCGAAAAGTCATTGGTGATAAAATTATTTTTTTAAAATCCCTTATCCATTCGATTCAGAACGACTCGCTAACGAATACATTCTGACCGATGTGTGAACCAGTTCAACTGATTCATTGAAAGAACGCAACTTCAAAATATCTAAGCGATTCAATAATGTAATCAAGTTAATAATGACACTGTTTTTTTTTTTATTCACTATAGAAATAACCCATACATTTTCATGATCACAATCACCTTTTCAGAGTTACTCTAGAGCTGGATTTCACAACCCGCAGTTGGAAGTGCTAATGCTAAATGCTAACACTTTTTCAAAACTAGACCTTGTGCGCAAGAGAAACAAGTTGTGTTTGAACTTTCGTTTTTGCGGTAACTGTATATTTTGTTACTGATGATATCACTGTTGAAAAGGATGAAGTGGAATTACTTACTGTAGTGTTAACTAAAGCTATGAGCATTGTAATGTTTGAAGCGGATGTCATAACAAATGTCAGTAGATCGGGAACATTTTAAAATGTTCATTCACCACGAACAGTGAGATCTTACCTTCATGCTGTGGAAACACAAACCGGAAGACAGAACACAACGAGCGCAGCGCTGAAAAGGGGCGGGGCTTCATAAGGTCTATAAGTGTGAAATGTTGCTTAACCCAGGGCTAAAAGTGGACTGAACTCAGGGTTAAAGACATTAACCAAAGTGAAAAGCCTATTACAAACACCACATTTACACACGCATACACACACACACACTCACACACACATATTTACACACCCTACAGACGCTGGAGTTCTCCTGATAGTAAAGAACATATTCTTGGCTCATTGAATGTCCAAGTTCATAAATAGGTGTTAGCCCAGGACAGTGAGGGGTGTATTAAGTGCCCTTGACGTTTTTGGTGTGAGGTCTTGATGCCAGACTGGCGTAGTAGGCACACTGTGAGGGGGTCGCACTGCCCTGTCGGTCCAGGAGGTCCGGGCTGACCGTGAGGACCAGGGTTACCAGGCTCTCCTTGAGCACCTGCGCCTCCAGGAAGACCATCTTTTCCATATCCTGGCATCCCTGCAGGACCTGTGGTGCAAATATGACCTCAGACGTCGTTTATCATTACAACACGTTTACAAAGAAATGTTCGAGTGTTGAAATGTTGAAAAAATTCAACGATATTTTATATAAAAATTATATGAAATAAAATTAAGATATATTTTAAGACTGTTTTTACACTTTTGCATAGACTTTATTTTTTTAGCACAATTCTCTCCAAAATATTTATTTCACTAAAGAAAAATATGGCATTTTAAATCTAAATTGAAAAAAAAAAAAAGGCATAAAGAAAATACAAAAAAATATTACCATGATGTATTACTATTTTATGGTTTAAAATACTTATTAATTGTAAAATCATAAAGTATCATTATTTTCTGAATTAAATAGAATACTGGGACTTTAATATGTAAATCGTTGTCCTAAAACAGGCTTCTTTTCCAGTATGTTTTCTTTACATTTTTTGGTTGGAATTAGGAAATTTTCTTGACAGTTTTCATGAGATTCATTCAAACACATTTGAGTCAATGTAAATCCAAGCATTGATGACCAAAAGTTCTTACCAATGGGGCCAACTGGACCAGACTCTCCTCTCTGTCCAAACACCGTCTTCTCCCTTTTCACCTTTTGAACCTCGTTCACCTAAAAAAAAACAGCGTAGGTTGAAAAGATTAAACTTCAAACACCAATCGAGCAAAGTAACAATCTGAAGTTAGTTTGTGGTACCTTTAGGACCAACTGGACCTCTGAGTCCTTCTGCTCCATTTTGTCCAGGCATTCCAGGCTCTCCAGTTAGACCTTGTCTGCCCAGGAGATCCATCTTTACCTGGGGAACCAGGCGGCCCGGGACGGCCAGCCGTGCTCTTGATATGAGCGGGTTGCATTTGAGCCATGAGGTAAGCTAGTTTAGCTGTGAAAATCAATGGAAAGTTTAGAAAATATAAAAAGAAATTGCAAAGTTTCAAGTCAAATACATTTTCACCAAATGAATCTCACCATCCAATTGTTTGGAAAGTTCCTCTTGAATGAGCCGTCGCATTTGTTCCAGTGATGGCGTCTCGCCCTTAAAAACACGTAATAAATATCATGACATCATTTCGACATCATCAGCATCACACATTTTCTTTTAAAATACTAATGTAGACTCACTCTTTGACCTGGGAGCCCCGGCTGTCCTGAAGAACCAGGGGGCCCAACAGGACCCCACTTCCCCAGGGGGTCCCGACATGCCCATCATCCCTGTGTGACCCTTCCTACCGGGAGGCCCAGGGTTACCCGGAATGCCCGGATCTCCAACGGGTCCTTTGTCTCCTTTTATTCCATTATCACCCTGCAGAAACAAGCAACCAAGTAAGACAAGTGGTGATGTGATTCAAGTGGTTAATATGTGGGTGGATGGATGTATGTATGGATGAGTGGGTGGGTGGACAGATGGAGGGATGGATGGATGATGGATGGGTGGATGGATGGATGGGTTGAATGGATGGATGGGTGGACAGATGGATGGATGGATGGATGGATGGATGGATGGGTGGACGGATGGATGGATGGATGGATGATGGATGGATGGGTTCACAGATGAATGGATGGATGGATGGGTGAATGGATGGATGGATGGGTTCACAGATGGATTGGTGGATGGATGGATGGATGGGTGAATGGATGGATGGGGTGGACAGATGGATGGCTGGATGGATGGATGGATGGATGGATGGATGGATGGATGGATGGATGGATGAGTGGGTGGGTGGACGGATGGATGGAAGGATGATGGATGGATGAGTGGGTGGGTGGACGGATGGATGGATGGATAGATGGGTGAATGGGTGGATGGATGGATGGATGGGTGAATGGATGGATGGATGGATGGATGGATGGATGGATGGGTGGGTGAATGGATGGATGGACGGATAGGTGGGTGGGACAGATGGGTGGACAGATGGATGGATGGATGGGTGGACAGATTGATGGATGGGTGGACAGATTGATGGATGGGTGGACAGATTGATGGATGGGTGAATTGGATGGGTGGGTGGATGGATGGGTGGGTGGATGGATGGATGGGTGGACAGATTGATGGATGGGTGGATGGATGGGGGGGTGGACAGATGGATGGGGGGGGTGGGTGGGTGGATGGACAGATGGATGGGTGGGTGGACAGATGGATGGGTGGGTGGATGGATGGTGGGTGGATGGATGGGTGGGTGGATGGATGGGTGGGTGGATGGATGGGTGGATGGGTGGACGGATGGGTGGATGGATGGATGGGGGGGTGGATGGATGGATGGGGGGGGTGGATGGATGGGGGGGGTGGATGGATGGGTGGACAGATGGATGGATGGGTGGGTGGACAGATAGATGGAGGATGGATGGATGGATACCTTTTCTCCCTTATGTCCTCTGTCTCCTGCTTTTCCTAACATGCCCTATGATTAAAACATGGTTAGTTTAAAAAATTATGAAAAAATTGTTCATATAATATTAATGAAAAGTAAAGAACCATCACTCACTTGTTTTCCCTCTGGACCAATTGGACCAGACGGACCCTGAGGGAAAAACACAAGTGTTTGCTCATGTTCAGACAGGCTACAGCACTTCATATCCACTTAGGATTGACCTCTGTTCATTTTTATAGAATTACAAGGCTTGATTTAATGGCATAAAAGCTTTAATTTTAGATATGCAAGAAATGAAATTCCCATCAGTCCCAAACCAACATCACTCACCGATGGCCCTTTTAGACCTGGGAATCCGGGGGTAACCCTTGGATCCCTGCTTCACCTTTGTGTCCTGGCTGACCCTGAAATACAGTAAAACAAAGTGATCATTTACAATAAACATTGTTAATAATATAGTTCAATAAAGTTAAGGGGGTTTTAGATGTTGTGCTGTGTTCTATTTTAAAATGCCAAATTCTGACCCATGCTTTAGTAGACACACCTAGGCAGTTTTCGGGTCCAAAAGTGGTTGAAAATCAAAAATCTCAGTTCATTGAACAACATGGCCGCCCATATTGACAGGCTATAAGAAACTTACAGGATTTCCCTGAGATCCGGGCTTGCCCGCTGGGCCTGATTCTCCAGGTTGACCCTAAAAAGATGAAACACAGTGACCCAACAAAATAATCACACTGGTGCAGTTTTGTGTTGCGATTTAATTGGTTCATCAAAGGCATCCTCACGGTTTCTCCTCGTGGTCCTCTCATGCCCTCTAGCCCTGGTGGTCCGGTTTTACCCTGAGCAACACAAGTAGAGCAATTAAAAGCCAACACCATCAGCGCTCAGCGGTCAGGTCAGCAGTGACCTCTGACAACACCGATAGCGTGTTTACTCACATCTTTCCCAGGTGGACCCTCACGTCCAGCAACACCCTGCTTCCCATCTTCACCCTAATGTAACCAATATGACAGGTCAGCATTTATAAACAGAACACATGACGTTTCTGGATGATTTATGGAGCATATATTAGCGCTGAAGCTTTGAATATGAATGTATCTATGGGCATTCATTTCAATTGCCATTGACTAACCTTTGACCCTGGTGGTCTGGTTCCCCCTCTGTGACCTTTGAAACCCTGGAAAAGACAAAAAATAAATGTTGGATATTTTAACCTATAGGTATAGGTAGCAGATAATAATGCCATGGTACATGTGTGTGAGGGTGAACTAGTCCAGCTTTCCACAGAAATCCATCCGTAATACAGAATAAGAGAATCTTCGTTAGGTTTTTAGTCATAACTCACAGGCATTCCTCTGAGTCCGTCTCTTCCTGGTGTTCCTGGCTCTCCCTGTTTACCCTACAAGCAGAAAAGAAGATAATCATGGTTTTTTTTATGTTTCTCGAGGTATATGCAGAACTAAGTTTGGCTAGGATGCTGGTATACACCGAACATCAGACTCATACCGGCTCTCCTGCTTCTCCTGGTCTGCCATCCTTTCCGTGTTTACCCATCATGCCCTTCAGCATGGAATATGTAGTAGCAGGCAGTATGTAGGCACCGGAAACAAAAACAGCATCATGGAGTTATTAGATTTGTTATTCAATTTGAAAAACTAGGTGAACCTGAACTTTTAATAATTTATTTTTTAAATAAATTAATACTTTTATTCAGCAAGGACACATTTAATTGATCAAAAATTACAGTAAAAACAAGTTACAAAATATTTCCATTTCAAATAAATGCTGTTCTTTTGAACTTCCTATTTATCAAAACAAATATATATATTATGGCTTCCACAAAAAGCAGCACAACTGTTTTCAACATTGATAATAATAATAATAAATGTCTATTGTGCAGCGAATCATCATATTAGAATGATTTCTGAAGGATCATGATGCTGAAAATTCAGCTTTGATCACAGGAATACATTTTCTATTTGAATATATTTTAAAATGTCACAGTTGTTTTTAAATTGTAATAATAATATTACTGTATTTTTTACTGTATTTTTGATCAAATAAATGCAGCATAAGAGACTTCTTACCAAATCGTATCAACCAAAAACGTTTTAAACGTCAGTGTGTGCGTTCTAAAAAAATGTCAGGACATTATAAACACAATGTAATCGCTCACCATTAGACCCGGCAGGCCTGGAGGTCCCTGGATTCCCTTCAGTCCTTCTTTACCCTGGTAAAAACACATTCTCATTACTATCAATCATCAATAACATAGACAGATTCCAGTTTTGCAATCCATCCAACAAATCACAGAACAAAACATATTAGCCTTGCCTTTTCTCCAGCAGGGGGTCCAGGTGGTCCAATAGGTCCAGGGTTTCCATCATTACCCTACAGATACAGCAGAAATGTAAGTTTTTTTTTTTTTGTAGAGCTACACAGTCTGGAAGTGTTCTTTTAGTGTATTTTAAGAGTTTTAAAATACTCACAGCTTGACCCATGGCTCCTGCAGCCCCAGGATAACCAGGAGGTCCGGAGTTGCCCTGGGGAAACGCAAAGCAATGAGAGAAAGATGTGGCATGAGGATAAATCATGGTATGTCAAATAGTCTGAATATACATATAATACATACAGTGATGAAAAGGTTGACAGTACCTTTTCACCCTTATCTCCAGGTGTTCCTGGAGGACCTCTGTCACCTTTGACCCCCTGCAACGGAACACAAATACGTTTTTTCAAACCAACACCAGTGGTGCCATGCTGCCGGTTGACATATAGCTAGACTTAAAGAATATTCATGTGTAATGTGTACAGTCAAACCAAAACATTATTCAGACACCAGATATCATTTTTTATATTATTTTACTAGTGGGTGCAGGACACTATAGTTCCTTGATGTAAGTGAGGATAGCAAAATTAAGTAAACTGTGACATATTATACCCAAAAGTTCTTCATACAGTGGACTACCAGTAAATTTTATACAAATTTGAGACCAAAAATGAATCAGACACTTTGACCTGACCATGTTTTGCTTTTATTTTTTTTCTTTAATTGCTAATGCAAAATTTTTACTCCGCAGACTGAACAAAATTAACCATTGCTTGGTAATTGGTTGACCTAAATTGGGATTGTCTAATTATGTACTTAAATTGAACATCTGACAGCTATTCAACATAATTCATTTGTGAGGACAGTTTAACAGAAGGATGGACAAAACCAGTGAAATATCAGTATATATCCGAAATACCAGTTAGTTCTTGTTATATTTTATTACCATTTACCATAAACTATAGCGAATAAACTGTGATAATGTGAGAAATGTTGAAGGTGTCTGAAAAACATTTTGGTTTGACTGTATATATATCGTCTACATTCTAACCTTGGTTCCATCAGCACCAGGAGGTCCTGCGGGTCCTGTTGGTCCAGGAGGACCCTGTAAAAGCCACCAGTTAAATCCCAATAAAGACTCATATACTGTATTAATCTTTTATTTGATGTTTTAAATGGAGGTAAACTGATTAAACGTTTCCATTCAATAAACTTCTGTCATGTTTCAGTTCCATTGAAGCTTAAAGAATGAACATTGATTTCTAAATCATGATTCCTCACCGCATATCCATCCTGTCCGTTTTTCCCAGGTGGTCCTGTATGACCTTTGTCACCAGGAGGTCCTGGGGGTACCTGGTTGTCCAGATGGTCCAGGGGGGACAATCTGTACAAATGTCCTGGGGAAGAGAAAAAGCCAAAAGTTACAACCTTAACAAGAATGGAAAATTATTAACAAGAACTAACACATTAAACTCAAAATAAAACTCCTGGGTTTTCAACAATACTTCTGATCAATAAAGGTCAAAGCCTAATTATGCAACTACACATATTACAGAGAGCTTTAATGGTGTAATGGAGCTTTCATTAATATAATAGTGCAGCCAAATTAAGTCAAATGTAGCTGCTAACTAACTAATACTTACTATTATCTATTATTAACTATTATCTTGTGTCCCAGTTTACGTAAGACCTTATGGATGGTGTGACCCTACCCTGATCTCTGTTATGCACTTTAATATACATTTACTATCCACCATGGATGGATGGATGGGCAAATGGAAGGATGGATGGATGGATGGATGGGCAAACGGAAGGAAATGCGAATGGTTGGATGGATGGGCAAATGGAAGGATGGATGAATGGGCAGATGGATGGAAAGGTGGATGACTGGATGGATAAAAGGGCGGATGGATGGATGAGTGGATGGATAAAGGGCGGATGGATAAAAGGGTGGATGGATGGATGAGTGGATGGATAAAGGGCGGATGGATAAAAGGGCGGATGGATGGATGAGTGGATGGATAAAGGGCGGATGGATGGATGGATGGATGAGTGGATGGATGGATAGGTGGATGAGTGGATGGATAAAAGGGCGGATGGATGGATGGATGAGTGAATGGATGGGCAGATGAGTGGATGGATGAGTGGATAAATGGATAGAAGGATGGAATGGATGGCTGTTACCTTCAGATCAGAAAGGTCTGCAGCTTTTCCCTGGAAAAGAGGTTGGAAAAACAAAACTCAATAAAAAAACTTATTTAACTGCATTATGCTCCATCAACAGCAGGTGAATATTAAATGTCAGCTGATTTGATGATTCCATATTTGAATGATGAACAGGTATCACTCACTGGTTCTCCAGTTGAGCCCTTCTCTCCAGGTCTTCCTGGTAAACCCTGCAGACACACACACACACACACACACACACACACACACACACAACACACACACACACACACACACACACACACACACACACGAGCATGACTCCTGCTGATGATGCTCACCACAGGAAAACACATTCAAACCGTCTTAGTCACAAACTGACACTGAATCCCCAAGAAGACTGAATGAGATCACAGCAGTGAAACGGGTTTAGTTCTGCATCACGATTCAGGATTGAAAAGTAAAGCACTTCACTGTCATTGTACAGCTACAATATGATTAATGGAAGCTAAAGATGCTCAATATGAGATGTTGAATGACTGTGTTCTGCGTGGATTTAAAAAAAAATGAAACCAGGTTGCTAAGCAGTTAAGTGGTGACTCTAAATTTAAGCAATATTAATAGTAATACCTGCAGTACTAACTTGAACCACTAACTCAAGTAGATCTTTACACCAACCTCTGTAAAAATGGACCAGTTTTAATATCAAATCTTGTTTATTTTATCCTAAAAAATTTGAATATGAAATCTCACTGAATTATAAATACAACCTGCTACTAACTATCATTAGCATGTAGCAAATCACAGGCCCAAATTACAGAGCGTCTTCGGTTGTGTGCTGCGCGCTTTTAAGAACTCATTTAAAAGTATTGATGCAAAACAAAACATGTAACATGGTGTATCCATGGCCATATGAATCATCTGATCCCAGGCACTACAGTTTACATGTAGCCTTTAGCTAATAGTGACACATTAATGACAGATAACAGAATTGTCCCTGTACAAGTCAATCAAAATGAATCTTACATTATGCCCAGCGGGTCCCTGAGGTCCGCTCACTCCTGGAGGTCCTCTCAAACCCTGAATATCAAACATGACACGTCACCTAAGGCTGTTCTGTGAGCATCCGTCTCATCTGAAAGTGATATAAATATGAAGAGATAGTTTTACCGCGGCTCCTGTTGGCCCTGGAGATCCGGGAGGCCCCCTGAGAAAGACAAAGAATATCACTCAGATATGACCATAAAGAAATGTGTCTCTGTTTGTCTTCAGATCCATGAACAACAACAACAAGACGACAGTAAACTGGGTCAGAAATAGATGGAAAAGCCACATAAGCTTTCACATAATAAAACCCCGTTCTCTGTACTGTGTGCATACAGTATGTGTGCTTGTATATGCATGTGTTCGCTCAAACTACAGCAAACAATGGCATATGTACAGACAAACATGCATTTTCTGTACCTGGGGTCCAGTGGTTCCCTCTCCTGCTGGTCCTCTGTTTCCTGGCATTCCCTGCATTCCCTGTGGGCCGGGCAAGCCCTAAAACACAAGATATAAAGTGATAAACAGAGCTGAATAATAATTATAATTCCACTTCCAGTATAAAAATGATAACTCTGCTGCATAAGACAGTGTTCTTTTATGTTTATAATATTGACTCTAATTTGCGTCTTTATTGTCATAAATATATTTAGTATGGTAATCTATCTACCGGTATCTATCTACCGGTATCTATCTATCTATCTATCTATCTATCTATCTATCTATCTATCTATCTATCTATCTATCTATCTATCTATTTATCTATCTATCTATCTATCTATCTATCTATCTATCTATCTATTTATCTATCTATCTATCTATCTATCTATCTATCTATCTATCTATCTATCTATCTATCTATCTCTATCTATCTATCTATCTATCTACCGGTATCTATCTATCTATCTATCTATCTATCTATCTATCTATCTATCTATCTATCTATCTATCTATCTATCTATCTATCTATCTATCTATCTATCTATCTATCTATCTATCTATCTATCTATCTATCATTACTCCAGTCTTCAGTGTCACATGATCCTTTAGAAATCATTCTAATATGATAATTTGATACTCAAGCAACATTTTTTTTATCATTATCAAAGTTGAAAACAGTTGTGCTGCTTAATCATTTTGTGGAAACATTTTCCAGAATTCTTTGATAAATGGAATTTTATTTGAAATTGATTTTTTTTTGTAATACTGTAAGTGTCTTTACTGTAACTTTTGATCAATTTAATGCATTCTTTCTGGTCAAACGCTTTGAAAAAATATCTTACTGAACCTAAACATTTAAACAAGAGTGTATGCCCTGCATGTATTAAGTCTAGCACTGGTAAAGCACTGACTGATACAGTAGTACAATAGCTAAATTAATATCTGGTTCTTTTTCCCCAGGAAAACTTCTTTGCTATCATTATCTGGTTGTCTGACATTTCAGTAAAAACCGTCACATAAAAGAAATGCCAATGAAAAGTGATTCAGATTTTGCCTCTGGGTAACACGCACCTGCTCATGATATTTAAAAAAAATGCCCAAAAGTATATTTCATGCTGATGGAAGGCAAAATAAAGTCTTGTAACAAGAAGAAAAACCCATAAAAGTCTCATTACCTTCAGTCCGGGAGGTCCAGCTGGACCCGGAGGTCCTGTATCACCCTATAATTACAGAACCGCAGATTAATACTGTGCTTCTAGCTTCTCTATTTCTCTCAATCTCGTATTAGTCCTTTCATTTTCCCTCTTACAAAATCATATTTAGTTTATTATTATAAAGGGGAATATTATAATACGCCATACAAATTCATCCATTTGATTATTACACACACGTGTTAATAAGCATGTATCTCTGTTGGATAGACCGTGTGCGTGTGTGTATAGCTGGAAAAAAGAAGGCAGCTGTAACTATAAAACGACCCCAGCTCCCCTGTAACACCTGCAGACACAGTCTCATTGACTCATTAGTTTAATGTGTGGTAGTTTTATTCTCCACGTTTCAGTGCTTTTGACCACAATCAGCAAATATAAATGGAAAAAGTTCGAGTAAACAACTTTAAGATTCTCCAGAGCACAAGATGTAAACAGCTTATTTAAATGCAATTGTACACGCTCATGGTGGGAAACCTTAAAACAAGAATAAAAAAAATAAAAAAAATGCATGCTCTTTTCTTCTAAAGCTAATTGGCCAGTAGTTTTGAGAATACTATCAATCTAGCAATTTTAACAAAGTCACATCAGTAACAAAAATGTTATCAAGTTCATGAATCATAAAATAAATGCATTACCTTAGTTCCCTCTTTTCCTTTCCTGGCAAAACCGATTTTCTCCTCGTAAACCAGGCTCGCCGGTTGGACCAGGGGGGGTCCAGAAGGACCATCTTTACCTGCATCTCCCTGGCAGGATATAAATAGCCATAAATACAAACAAAAAAATCAGAAATGTCCCTAGAAAACAATTCTGATTTGGACAGTGTAAATTATGGTTCATGATAATAAATAACTTGATACAATAATCCATTGACGAGCCAAAACATTATGGCCGCCAGCCTAGTATGCTGTTGGTGTGCTTCCAAAACAGCGTCGACCCACCAAGGCATCCATGAGATGCTCAATTGGATTGAGATCTGGGGAATTTAGAGGCCAGGGAAACACCTTGAACCCTTCATGTTCCTCAAACCATTTCTGAACAATGTGTGCAGTGTGGCAGAGGCCAATTCCACCGGGGAACAGAATTGTCATGAAGGGGTTGTAGCTGGTCTGCAACAATGTTTCGATAGGTGGCATGTGTCCACATGAATGGTCGGACCCAGGGTTTCCCAGCAGAACATTGATCGGAGCATCACACTCCCTTCCTCCTGGTCACATGATCCTGGTACTTCCACAGGTCATCGTCACACACGTACACGGCCGTCCATATGATGTAAAAGAAAACGGGACTCCATCGAGTTCTTCCAATCGGCTACAAGGTCCAGTTCTGACGCTCATGTACGCCCACTTGTAGGCACTGGACATTAGACAGTGGTCATTGAAGGCACTCGGATTGGTCAGTGGTCACTCAGCCTCATACGCAGCAAGTTGTAATGCCACGTGTGTTGTGATGCATTCCTTCCGTATCCATCATGATGCTTTCACACCCCGAGCGTTTGTTTCAAAACCTGGTGTGCTTTCTGCCTTGGTTCGTTCAGGCATGTGTGGACACGGATCCACACCAAAACAATCGCTCTGAGATCGCCTGTACTCTGGGGCGGTTCACTTGAGGTGTGAAAGCAATCCGACTTAACGGACCAATTAACAAAATGGTTATTATGATTCATAACAGGGTATGTGCTATATTGATAGCAGTAGTGTTTGATTCTGTGAGTGAGCACATTAGTTTATCACAGTTGAAAACCTAAAGAGCACATCTTCATCTTGATGTTGTGTAATTGCGAGAACGCTGTCCCGATGAAGCCTTGATTCCTGCTCTAGCTGCATTATAACGTTTTTTCTAGTTTTGTTTGAGTCTAAAGCCACAATAAGCTCATGGAGCAAACTTGTCAATCATCTTGATGGATGACGCAGAGGAAACTCTGACCAATAAGAGGACAGTTGTACTCGCATGTGACTTGCGTGAACACAATTTAGTACACTTTTAAAGGAGTGGTTGAATATGATTTCACTTTTCTAACTTTAGTTAGTGTGTAATGTTGCTGTTTGAGCATTAAAAATGTTTTTATCAAAAATAACTGCAAAGTTACAACGCTCAAAGTTAAAAGCAAAGGGAGATATTTTCTTTTAAAGGGCACCTATTATGGAATTTTGAAATGTACCTTTCATGTAGTGTGTAACATAGATCTAAGTGAACAAAAACATCCTGCAAAGTTTGAAATATGAAAGTGCAATGTATATAAAGTTATTGTCTTTCAAAAGTAAGAGTCGACTCGGAGTCATTTTTATAAATCGTTAGAAGACCGAAGCTTTTTCTCTGACTAGATGACGTCAACTTGTGAAGTTATTTGTATACGATACGCCCACTTATTGCGCTCCAAGGCCAGGAAAACATCATGGCGACGAGACGCTGTGTTCTGAAGTGCGATCTGCCTAAGGAGGAGCAATTTGAAGACTAAGTGGCTACAATTCATACAACTATACCACAGAAGTATAGTCCGAGCCTTGTGCTTTGTTCGCGCCATTTTGACGACGACTGCTTTACCAACTTAAATGCAATCAAACTTGGATTCGCGAGCCCGGCTGATATTGAAGGAAGGTTCAGTTCCAAGTGTATTTGCATCAGCTTCCTCCTCCGTATCACAACCTGTAAGTGTTATTAATAATTGTTGCTTTTATGTTTTATGTAGCATGTTTAATAATTATTTTGTTTGTTGAGTAAGCACCGTTTAGCTTCTAGGTCTTCAATGACAATTGTATTGAGATATGTGAAGTGTTTGTCGGTGTTTTCGGAGTTGTCTTAAAGAATAGAGTAATACCTCGTAGTAACGTAACTGCATTTTTTTTTTTTTAAACGTTATGTTTATGCATCGGGCTAACGCAAACAAAGACTGATTGTGCTTTTATAATATGAACTCTGGGCTATGCTCGCTAACATAACATTAAATTCTTTATCTTATTTTTAGTTTTTTACTACAAACTACAAAGCAGTGGACTATAATCATTATTATAACACAATTGAATTGATAAAAGCATCATTGTACTCCGTGTTAAACAATAAGTATTATCTCTGTAAACACTGCTGGGTCATCTGACCAATCAACGCAGATTAGCGTCGCGCAAAGGAGGGGGTTTGGAAAAACGAGTCGTTGAACGAATCATTTGGGAGTCGGTGAGCAAATCAGGTAAAAATAAATGCATATTATACGACAACAAAAGTGTTTTTTTGTCATTGCATGCATGTCAAAACTGTTGTTGGGGACTCCCAAAACAACATTTTAAATGTCCATAATAGGTGCCCTTTAAAGAAATTGCTTTTTAAAGACTACAACAAACGGCTGGTAGGGACTACACGACATTCCTCCCGGGTTAGTGACATCACCAATCCTAGAATTTACATAAACCCCGCCCCCGGAACACGATTTATAGATTATCATGACAGAATATGCTAATCAATGACTAGAAGATAACTACACATAAGCTACACAAATTCACCAACTAACCATTCAGAAATGTTGTCTATGTGTCACTTATTCTTGAGTCTCTCCATCTTTCTGACTTCACTTTGAACATAAAAGGCTAAAAGTTTTAGAAATGTTCAGTGTGTGTCTGTGTGAGGTAATCGAAGCTGCTAAGAAGGAGCTCTTGAAGCTCCGCCCCCTGTGCCGGGAACAGCAGCTCATTTGCATTTAAAGGAACAGACACAACAACTGAGCGTTTTTGCTCACCCTCAAAAAGTGACAACTTTAACATGCTATATAAACATATCTGTGGGGTATTTTGAGCTAAAACTTCACATACACACTCTGGGGACATCAAATATTTATTTTACATCTTGTGAAAAGAGCATTATACCACCCCTTTAAAGGTTGACTTGTGAAAGCGAACTGAACTAAGAAGAAAATGCAGCATTGTAACAAATTAAATCTCGGTTTCGGAACAAAACAAACAATCTATAGGTGTGAAAACACCCCAAATTTTGTGTGACTTGTGTCACAGTGACTTGTGACTTCTGCTGGCTCCGACTAGATGGGATAGCCTTCATTGTCTTCGTGCATCGATGAGCTTCGGGCGTCCAACACCTGGTCGCCGGTTTGTGGCTTATTCCTCCTCAGATCACTGTTGGTATATTCGCATCACTGCTGACCGGGAGAGACACACAAGCCTTGTCGTTTCATAGATACTTTGATCCAGTCGCCTTGACACAACAATCTGGCCCTTGTCAAAGTCACTCAGATCTTTATTCCTGCCCATTTCTCCTGCATCCAACACACTGATTATGAGAACTGAGGGTTTGCTTACCATAATCTACCCAGACCTTAATATATGGCCCTGTTAGGAGATGATCAATAATATTCGCTTCACCTGTTTGCTCATCAGTGTGTATACAGGTGAAACTCGAAAAATTTGAATATTGTGCAAAAGTTAATTTATTTCAGTAATTCAACTTAAAAGGTGAGACTAATATATTATAGGCTCATTACATGCAAAGTGAGATATTTCATGACTTTATTTGTTATAATTTTGATGATTATGGCTTATTGCAGCTATGAAAACCTTTTCACAATATTCTAGTTTTGAATTTGGGGTTTTCATAAGCTGTCAGCCATAATCATCAAAATGATAACAAATAAAGGCTTGAAATATCTCTTTGCATGTAATGAGTCTATATAATACTGTATATTAGTTTCACTTTTTAAGTTGAATTACTGAAATAAATTAACTTTTGCATGATATTAAAATTTTTCGAGTTTCACCTGTATACACATCATTTTTATTAGTTGAATATTTAATTTCTGTACCTTCTCTCCTCTCTGTCCAGCGATACCAGGTGGACCGATGCTGCCTGGAATACCCTGAAAAATACACAGACAAGATATTTACACTTGCAAAAGATACATTTTTAAAATGTATTTTATTAATGAAGTCACAACCAGAACAATTATAACCTGCTTATATGACACCATATGCATTTACACATTTGACACAAATTGTGCGTTTCCTAAAATATATCTTGCATTTTGGATGTCAAAAAAGGCAAGAATTTATTAAAAAACGCACCACATTGCCTGGCAGCCCTCGGAGCCCCTGAGGGCCCATCAATCCCGGCGGACCCTAAAGAAAGTGAAGCGGTTTGACAGTGAAAAGTTCAGGAAACAAACAATGCATCATGTGTGAGAAAAAGACAAACTCACTGGGTCTCCGTGTCTCCCTGCCTCTCCTTTATCACCAGCGTCACCCTTCGGGCCCTGTTCACACACACAACATCAAGACAGAAGAAACATCTCCATTTCTCTCAAAATCACTGACATTTTCACAGGTATGACAGGAGTATGAAGGTGAAGGATTAACAATTATCATCATCTTATTTTAGTTTACCACAGATCCTGAGTGTCCTCTGAATCCCTGCTCTCCAGGAAGTCCTCTTTGACCCTGGGAATATTAGAGATTGTGAAGGTCATCAGATTCATTTTAGTAACGAGTCTTTATGCCATAATATCCTCAAAGGTGTGTGATGTGTAATTGAATGTGAATGTTTTAATATACTTTTTAGTTTATCCAGCCCATGGTGACTTTGAAATCTCGTAAAGTTTACGCCGCACTCCAGAAATGAAACCCGGCTCTCTTTTAAGATGACGTCAGGGCAGTTTCTCTGACAGAAATGATAGCATTTGGCCTGACTAGTGAGAACTGCAGTAATTCAACAGAGATTTCTCATTCCACACTAATACATTCAGCTGAGAGCAGATACATCATCGTAACAAGCTTGTCTGTGTTTCTGTAAATGATGCGCCGCTTGGTGTCTGGACTATTTTATTAGATGAGTGCATGACGGAGAGAGCTTTCATGAGTTCAGAAGTATGATTTTGTTTATAATATAAAACAATATAATATAAAAAAGCATTAACGTCAGTAGTATTAGAGTGGGAGGGGCCGAAGATGAGCCGTTCATTATGTCAATACGACCACATAAATATTAATTAGGCCACACTAATCTTCCAGACATTTTTGGTTATGTTACCTAATAAATATTAATCATCCAAACGTTCACGTTGAAATTTGTAAACTGATGTCCTGTGAAGATGTGCTTAAGTTGTTCAGCCTTTTAGACTTGATTTGCTTATTTTCCTTATTTGATATTTTAATATTAATAATTAGTCAAGAGATTGAGTATGCAGAAAAGCTCATCTTGGAGATGTCAAAACTGAAATGTCAACAATAAAAAAAATAAAAAATAAAAACTTTTAAACAGCTACAATAAATATCAATATCACTGATCTGTGAATAGATGCACAGGATCTGCTTTTTTAATAGCTTGGGTTAAAAGGGCACCTTCACCTGTTTTGAAATATTATCAGGTGCTAAACCTATAGCAAATGGTGTCCTATACTTTTAACGTGAGCCAACATAATTTTATGCTGATGGAATGCAACGCCCCTGACCTTCATGTTTATTAATATTCCTTTATGCAACGTTGAATTCCTTAATATCTATTGTCAAATAATGCGTGAAACACTTCAGGTGACTTCTCAGAAATGAAATGCACATATTTAGCTGTTCCTTTCACGTATATTTGCCTCATGATTCCTCAAACTGACCAGCAGACTTTATTAGGTCTGCATTATGAATGCACTAGTCACAGTAAAGCGATTCTGTAAATGAAATCATTTTCAGACGCACAAGAGACTAGTACAACCAAACCTGACTCTCTACTGCCCTCTTGAGATGATTCCTACAACCTGGAAAAGATACTTCATTACATTTTAAATGATTCTGGAAGTGTTGGAAAGCTCACCGTCTCGCCTGGTTTTCCTTGATCTCCTTTCTCTCCCTTCTCTCCCGGCCTGCCCTAAAGATCAGGAAATTTAAAATGTCAATGTAAAACAGGCAAAATATGTGGTTTATTAAATGATACGGTGGCCTCAGAACGTATTTTAACTTAATATATATAATAATATATATCAAAATATTGTTCAGTGTGAAAGCAGACAGCACAAACACACTTAAATAAGTTTGTTAATAGATATACTCACAATATCTATTAACAAACTATTCTCAAAATCTATTACTCCAAATACAGGTGAAAATTTGAAAAATTTGAATATCGTGGACAAGTTTATTTATTTCAGTAATTCAACTTAAAAGGTGAAAACTAATATATCATATAGACTCATTACATGCAAAGTGAGATATTTCAAGCCTTTATTTGTTATAATTTAGATGATTATGGCTTACAGCTTATGAAAACCTTTTCACAATATTCTAATTTTGAATTTGGGGTTTTCATAGCTGTAAGCCATAATCATCAAAATTATAATAAATAAATGCTTGAAATATCTCACTTTGCATGTAATGAGTCTATATGATATACTAGTTTAACCTTTGTTTTGAGTTGAATTACTGAAATAAATGAACTTTTCCACAATATTCAAATATTTCGAGTTTCACCTGTATGCTCAAAATCAAGACAAAACCGATAACTTACCGGTTCGCCAGGTTCAGGAATCACATTGGCCACCTACAGAAAATAAAAACACAAATATTGAGCCACATTCATCAGCTGAATCCATACATGATTAAATCCTAAAAACTTGAACAAGAGATTTCATAATTGTCAAGTGTATTCTCGTTTACTCATCTGATGTATTACTTGCATCAGAGTTCAGATGATTATCTGTAAATGTATATTTATATGGTTATATGTGTATGCAATATTGTCAATTATCAACTGTACTCACATTGCCTGGGGACCCCGGCCGGGACCCCTGGGGCCCACCTCACCCTGTATGAATGAAAAACAGAGAGAGGTTATATCCTCGTCCTGTCAGCGTGTTAATGATCTCATTAACAACCTCATGCCCTCAGGAGACCATCACTGACATGTGTGAAACCTACAGCAAACACATGCTCCTCTGGAAGCCGGTTGTGTTTATGTCACAAATGCCATTATCTAGATGTGGACTTGTAGCAAAAACACAACATAATGAGTCTTAGATAATCACCTAATCATTCTTTATTCTATTTACATTTTTAGACATTTCAAGTCATCAAAACGATGAATTAACTAAATACACTACCATTCAAAAGTTGTTTCGATGTTTTTAAAAATAAGTCTCTTCTGCTCACTAAAGCTGCATTTATTTGATAAAAAATACAGTAAAAACAGTTAAAATTGTGAAATATTAATACATTTCAAAATAACAATGTTTTCCTTTTTGAATATATTAAAAGTACTTTATTCCTGTGATGAAAAGCTGAATTTTCAGCATCATACAGTCTTCAGAGTCACATGATCCTTCAGAAATCATTCTAATATGATGATTTGTTTCTCAAGAAACTTTAATAATATTTCTTAATATTATCGATGTTGAAAAGAGTCGTGCTGCATAGAATACAAAGTTCAAAATAGCAGCATTTATTTGAAATTTTAATCTTTTGTAAATGTATTTTGTATCTTTTTATCAATTTAACACGTTCTTGCTGGACACAAGTATTCATTTCCTAAAAAAAATATTTAAAAAACTTACTAGCCCCTATCCTATACTTCCAGCAGTCTTTTTGCTTCTCACCTGATCTCCTTTGTCTCCTTTCGATCCAGTAGGTCCGTCTTTTCCTCTCTCCCCCTACAAGACAGACAGAGGGATGAAGATCTGACAAACGCATGACTCAAACTGACATTCACAAGACTCATTTATTATATTTGTCTCGCCATCTTTGTTCTGAAATATAGTCTGAACGAGTATTATGAGGAAGTGAATAGATGATGGTTCAACTTCTCACAGTAGAGTTTTTCTACAGTAGATCCTGATATTTTGAACAAATCAATATCTATTGATTCCCGTTAATCAATGAAACACCTGATTCTGACCTCAAAACATCAACAGCCATATAGTATATAGTCTTACTTGGCCTCCTCTATCTCCTTTGGGTCCGATTGGGCCGACCTGCCCAGCCAAACCAGACTCTCCCTGAGACAGAACAAGACAGCCGTTTCATAAGTGCTTTTGCCAAGACATTCTCAAAACTCATTCAAGTTTTGCTATCCTCACCCGTTCACCAGCAGGTCCTCGGGGTCCTGGAGGGCCTTCATCTCCCTGAGAGAAAGACAAAGTAGCATTTAGTTATAAAAAATAAAAAAAGGGATTTCCAAAACCACTAGTCCACAAACCACCCTTTACCTTCGATCCCGGTTTACCATTGACACCGTCCTGTCCGGGTTCTCCTCGTTGCCCCTAATGGAAATGCAAAATAATAACAAAAACTGCAGTGCAACAAAAACACAAATGAAAAGGTCAAAAACCAGATCTGGCCTTTCGACGAGTGTATAAATGATGAAGTTCTGCCTCCAGAGAACGGAGTTCACAGTTTTGCCTCATTAAAACAGTTCTAACCTTCTCGCCGTCGTTTCCAGGGAAACCATCCAATCCATCTTTTCCTGGCAGACCCTGAAAAAATAATTACCATTAAAATCATTATTTCAAGTTTTTCCACACCACAAATGAGTGTTCCGTTAATAAGGTAACAGATTGTGGAAGTGTGGACAACATGCTTGAGTTCTCAGGGTTAAGTATCAGCGACTCACTGGTTTTTCCTGCTTCTCCTAGTTTTCCTGGGAAGCCGATTTCACCGGGTAATCCCTGTGAGAACAAACAGATCAATTTAATATCATCTGTATACGATACTATTCTGTGGCTGTGACATATTATTTTGGTGTATGTAAACTTGCTGGAAGTCCCGTCTGTCCAGGGCTGCCACCAAGTCCAGGAGGCCCCTGAGGACCCTAAAAACACAAATAAAACTTGGGATGTTACAGTAGAAAATCAATTGCTTTTTAATAGATTTTTTGAGTCAATGCACATTTCCCCCCAAAATGTAACAAAATGATGTGGTCAATGAAATTACTTGCATGATTTACATGATCATCACTGCACGTAACTTTACCAAAACTTGTGTTGTCTTTTATTCTGAATGATGTTCATTCCTCTAATAACCACTAGAGGTCACTGTTACTCTAAAAAGACTTTAGATATTTTTAAGACATAATCATGTTCAGAATGCCATCTACATCATAATACTCTTACTATTTCTGCAGTATGAACTGTATACTATTTTCTGTACATATGAAATACGTAAGTGAACTATTATCTGTCAAAACATTTACTATTTTATCCTTTTATCATATATATATATTAGGGCTGGGGGAATTAACGCGTTAATTTTTGCGATTAATTTGAAATGTTTAACGCGTTTAAAAAAAATAACGCAGCACCTTTTTTTTGCCTCGTTTTAATGACTTCCTGCTGCGTCTGCTATTAAACAGGCTGAAATATGCCGCCCCTCCGTGTTCGGCGATCAGGTTTCATTCTCGCGCAGGTTTCATGAGCGGGTCTTTTCCGCTCAGTATGTGCGTCGCGTTCTGTGCTCCGCGCGCGCGCGTGTGTGTTGGCGCGCTCTGTCGTTAACGGCCCAGCAGCGGCGCTCTCTCCGTTCCGTGTGTGTGTGTGTGTGTGTGTGTGTGTGTGTGTGTGTGTGTGTGTCGGCGGCTCTGTCGTTAATGGCCCAAAGGCTTCAATCATGTACCAAGCACTTGAAAAGTAAAGTCCACTCAAATGACGTGAAATTTCTCTGTAGACTTCTGTTTGCTGAGCTCAGCTGGTATAGTCAGAACAATGGTAAAATGACCTGCTCTGATCACATGCTCTGGTAATAATAGCTTTGTAGGACTATATTTTGTTTTTGATAATTATTAAAATAATAATAATAATAATAACCTGTTAAATTGATTATGTTGATTATTGAAAAAGAATAATATATTGATATATTGATGTTTAATATTTTAATATAGGGCTATTTTCTGTTCCTTTTTTTTTCCTGTGTTGTTTAATTAGGTGATTCTAAGTTTAAATATTGATGATTACAAGCTTGGGGGAAAACGCAATTAATTGCAATTAATTACAGAAAATGTGCAATTAATTAGTTAATTTTTTTTAATCGATTCCCAGCCCTAATATATATATATACTAACTAGGCTATGCAGTAGCAGTAGTATTTCATTCTGAACATAGTCTAAAAACAAACCCAAAATGCAACCGAGAAAAATAAAGTTCAGCTCGGACTAAGATTGAATGTTCTGGTGGTTTCTTACAGGAGGTCCTGGAAGACCATCAACTCCCGGCAGTCCTCCATCCCCCTTCTTACCCTAGAGAAACAGAAGACAATGCGTTATGTGAAATGAAAATAAATATGGAGATATATTTATAAAATAAAAAATAATAAATCAGCTATAATTAGCCTTTTTAATAAATATTGGTCTGATTGATAAGATAATATAAGGCATAGGACTTTTTTATTCAAACTATATCCTTTTTCTCAGTTATCCATATTTTTTTACCTAAATTAAGTCTGTTCATCGGATAAATCGATTGAGTCTCTTCAGAAAATTTGAACTAAACCATCTCTTGGTTGATCTCTTACTCTTTATGAAATCTTTTAAGCATCAAAGTGTCATTTGCGTAGCTGTCAATGGAGGGACAAAAAAACTCTCAGATTTCATCTAAAAGATCTTCATTTGTGTTTCTAAAGATGAACGAAAGTCTTACGGGTTTGGAACGACATTTTTGGGTGAACTATCCCTTCAGGCATTTGATTTCTCTTAGTGTGCCTTTTTTGTGTGTTAATTGTTATTAACTTTGGTTATGAAATGTCAAAATGTCTGAACTCTACCTGAACCTCTCACAGTTTTTTTTCTTGCATTATTATAATTCAAGAAAAAAAAAAACTGTGAGAGGTCAGGTAGAGTTCATGTCTTCTATCTGGCATCTATAATGACTCGAATGTAACTTTCCATTAATTAGAGGCACATAACAAGGGTTGTTCTGCCCTCTCCTGGACAAACTGGAAATGGCTCTTGATTTACACAAGAAAATGTTCCGTTAGCTGTCAACATGAGTATTCTATATAAATAGAAATGAGAAAAATGGCTATAGAACGAACACAAATACTAAAGACCCTGTGAGCAAGGTTTTATTTTCCTGTGTAGATTTATTTATTTCCAACTGAGACAGGATGTTAGGTTGGGACATATAGAAGGGCTCATACTTTCCTTTATAACCAACAGTCTTTATTTATTGTCACAGTTACAGATCATGATTTGCTACCTGCTATTGCTAGCAGTCAGTATCAGGTAGAGCTTTTTTACATCCCTATCTGAAATATTGCTGTTGTTTACGTATGCTAGCATATAGATAGCCTCGTAGCTTTTAGAAATGGACTAAAAGCCACATAAATACAATTCTGATTAAGAGTTTTAATAGGTGGTATAGAAGCAGAGCATACATTTCTCTTCCTCACTTTCATATTTGTTCAATCACTGACATGGCTAACATGCTAACTCTTGCTAACACGTTAGCATCCCCTGCTGCTCGCACGTAAAGGCAAAGGAAAGTAGTTTGAAGGTATTACAGCAATAAGAGCTTAAAATAGAGAGATAGGAACTCTTTTAACGTCTCACTCAGGGCTCCCCGCTGTTCTACAGTTGTGCATCATTCACTCAAGCGCCACCCGCTGCGTTTCTGTGCTGTGCGCGAGATCTGTGTTAGATTCCCTAAATATAAAAGCTTCTGAAAGCCTGTGTTTCCCGCTGGGACAGAGAGAACTTGGGCTACACTCAGAACACCTGCAAACCCTGCTGAGATATTACAACACGGAGATAGGAAATGCGCACCTAAAAAGTGAATTTGCAAGGAGAAAAAGTATCAAAAGTAGGCAATATGCACACAATGGCTTTGTGTCTACCGGTCCTAGCTGGGTCTAGTGGCACTTTTCAGATAGTTGTCCAGCTAAATAACAGCTTGGTGAGGCTGGGAAACCATCAGACCAGCTTTAGGTGGATTAAATGTATAGTTCACTCAAAAATAGTTCACCCTCCAAGTCATCCTAGGTTGATATGACATTCTTCTTTCAGACGAATACAATCTGAGTTATATTAAAAAAATGTCCTGGCTCTTCCAAGCTTTATAATTGATGACCGGAAGTGGCCGGAAGCTTCAGAAGGTCTTTATTAACCACCCGGGGCAGTGTGGAGCACTTTTATGATGGATAGATGCACTTTTTATGGACTTCAAAACAGAAACAGCAATTCACTGCCATTATAAAGCTTGGAAGAGCCAGGACATAATTTTAATATAACTCTGATTGTATTCGTCTGAAAGAAGAATGTCATATACACCTAGAATGATTTGAGGAGGGGTGAGTAAATCATGGGCTAATTTTCATTTGTGGGTGAACTATCCCTTTAAGTGAGTTTTTACAGCAGGACATTCACTGAAAATCGAGAACCACTGTCTTCACTGGCCAGTCTTCATGTGGTAAATATGAAATGGGCATATTTGAGAGTTGCCAGTCTGTTCAACATATTTTTTGTTTATTTTAATGTCAGTTGTAGTTTTATTTCAGTTAGTAATATTAGTACTTCAACTGACATAAAATAATACTCTTTATTGTTTGTTGAAACTTTAGATAAAAATATAAAAAAGATATAATAAAAGTTTGCATATGTGCTTTATGAGTATCATATTTGATACATCAGGCTTTTATGGCTCATATAGTATGATATAAGAGAATATGGAGGTCATACTCAAGAAAACTCTTAATAAAACACTTTTATTTATTTTTTTATTCAGTCCCAATTTTTTTAAATGATGTATTGGTAAGCAAGTAAGTCAAGTTATCATGCAAACCTAAGTTGCTTCAGTACAGTAAGTGTTCATCTTGAAATATTACTAAAAAATATAAAAGTTTATTCTAATGTAAACTTACTTTATAAAATCATTAAAGATTTCACAGCAAAAGGCATGTGGATTGTCTGACAGGTTTTTCCAGTTTTGATCATGTTGATTATGTACAGGCCTTAGAAATGTACATATCTAATGACAACTTATTGCCCTGGCAATTCATTTATTTCTGTCAGGACCACTATCATCAAATATGATTGACATTTAGCATAGAGTTTGGATTGGCGGCATTGACTTTATTCACAGCAGCGCCATCTTTGATTCTTAAAGGGGAATGGACATACTCTTCAGTGGGTTGTACTGTTATTTAATGTTTTGTATTGTTCTGTTGACGAAACACTGCAAAGAATATAGACATAGTAGACCAAAAAAAAAAAAAAAGACAACCTGAGCTGTGGAAAATGATAAGTGATCTAGGAGCTTTATACAGCTTTTTACAGCAGATGCCATTGAAAACACAGTAAGTGTATCTCTCACAGCCTCACTTTCATACCTGTCATGGCGCTGCTCTGAATAAGGTCTATGTTCTGTTCTGGGCATTAATGTTCAATAAGTTAATGTACAACACAATTCAAGAAAAATGAGTCTGATTCGAAGAGGAATATCAGAAGGCCAAATCCTGGCTGGCCGAAAGGAGGAGCTGGGGGTGGAGGAGGGTAATTTGCTCCTGAGCAACACGATAAAGCTGCTGATGATACTGAATGGGCCTTATATATATATATATATATATATAATATATATATATTAATGCTGTGATAGGCATCATATTCCTATAGGTAGACGTGATCGGCCGAGAGTCAACTGATGCGAGCTTAACTGATGTGACCTGCCAGAACTACTCTTGATTTTAGTTTAAGGGATAGTTCACCCAAAAATAAAAACATCTGTCATCATTTACTCACTCTTATGTTGTTCCAAACCTGTATGAGTTTCTTTCTTCTGTAGAACACAAAAGAAGATATTTTGAAGAATGTCAGTAACCAGACAGTTGACGGCACCCATTGACTTCCATAGTAGGAACAACAATACTATGAATGTAAATGGGTGCTGTCAACTGTCCTGTTACCGGCATCTTATCTTCTTTTGTGTTCAGCAGAAGAAAGTAAGTCATACTGATTTGGAACAACATGAGGCTCAGTAAATGATGACAGAATTTTCATTTAAATGCACAAAAACTTTGTTCCGTTTTTGGAGCTGTTCTCCAAATGCAATTATAATTTTGACAAGAAACAATGTTTTCCAAGTACCCTGGGAACATTTTAATGATGCAGTCGTCTTATCAGTTTGAGGGCATCTGAGAGCATTTGAACATCTCCTGTCTCTATTCCTAATAAGCTCCTCGCTTTAATCTGACCCCACAGAGCACTCAAAAATACCAACACATGAACTGAGATTCACAGTTTCTAGCCAGTCTCTATGGTTACCCCAGATAAGGTTCAAGAACAACTCACATCTCCGTTAAAAGCAGCCGAGATGGATTATTACAATCAAATGTAAATGTCCTACCCTTTGTCCGTTCTCACCCATCTCACCGGGCAAACCTGGAGGTCCAGGTGGGCCCTGAGAAAAACAACATAAACAATAGGCTAATTAAAAACAATGAAGTGCACAACAATACTGTTTTTTTTCCCTTCATAAACAGACAGTGATCTCAAAAAGTATTTGGACACTTGAGGCCTATGCAAAATGTCTGAATGTCATTGCATTAGTATCATCTGCAATCAGGAGCTTTTCTCAGAACTAATTTCACTTTTCTTCTCCAATACGTAACTTTAAAACGATACAATTAGTTTGAAACAGCATTACATTACAAAATATATCTTACAGCAGGTCCAGGGGGGCCGTCTGCTCCTGGGGGTCCTCGTTCTCCTGGGACGCCCTGAAAACCACACACACACACACAGTTTAGAGAATACTCTGAAGAAGCAAAGGTAGACTCCTCTTCTATAGAGATTTTACACTTACAGTCTCCCCTTTGAGTCCTGCCGACTGAACCTGAGGAAAAACACAGATGAGGAACTCAATACAGTTGTTTTACAATGTAAAATCGTTCAGTTTACGAATCAGACATCTTACTGCATTGCCAGGTATCCCAGCAGGACCTTGTTCACCCTATCAAACAAACACAGAGATTATGAAACAACATTTGGATGGTTGAAGCAAGGGATTTATTTAATGCTGGTTAGACTCCCGCAAACAGTGATTTGATATTTGAGTTGAGTTAAACTGTAAACTGTCACTGACATTTTGGTAATTTCCTTTGGGAATAAGTACGGTACATGAAGTGTGTGTAACATGACACAGACGGGTTGCATATTTGAATGGGTGTCTTTGTGGATGAGCGTGAGAAATGCAGACATATCATACAAAACTATAATTTTCCAAGAAAGATATGTGTGTTTTGGGATTTTACATGAAAAAGAGAAGAGTTAAATATATCTGGGTGCATCCTCAACTACCAAAGAAATGAAGACTGAAAATGAGACTTAACTTTAAGTCATATGGGTTTGGAGAAACTTGAGGATGAATAAAATAATTGGTCAGATCTTTAAAAGCAAAGAAACCAGAATCCAAAAGAAAAGTGCCCATACCTTTTCTCCTTTGCCTCCATTTGATCCAGGAGTGCCACTCAGCCCCCTAAGTCCCTGATTATAGAGAAAAAGAGCATGAGGTCATTTAGTTCAAACATGTAGCAATACTTGACACAATCATCCAGTGTACATGGCATGCTGAGCAAAATGATGCATGACAAATGATATACATTATAGAATCCTCTGAACACTCACTTCTTTTCCTGGAAGCCCTGGTTTACCTGGAAACCCGTCTAAACCCGGTTCACCCTAAACAACATTCGAAAGTCAGACATCATTGAATGGAAAATTCTGTAACAAAAATATATACACTACCAGTCAAAAGTTTAGGGTCAGTACATTTTTGAAATAAATTACATTTCAAATATATTAAAATAGAAAAGTCATTTTATTTTTTTGATAACATTTGACAATATTACTGTTCTTATTGTATTGTTGATTAAATAAATATCGATCATAAGAGACTTATCAAAAGATTAAGAAAATGACCGACCCCAAACTTTTGAACAGTAGTGTATAAGCAATATTTAATTATGTGCTATATTCTGCTTACAATTTCACAATGCTAATTTTGTCTTGATAAATTACTATAATTTTAACAGCACACAATTTGTTTTGAAATTTGTTTCAGTGTCACATCCAAGGTTCCAGTGTCACATTTCTTTTCTCTAATTTTTACGTTTTTGTCCCACAAACAACATTTAGGTTTGGAATGAAGCGAGGCTAAGCGACTCCTTTAACGTTAAAAATACTTATATTTGTCTAGACAGGTGTTTTTTTTGTTTTTTTAATACAGACAACAGCAGCAGGAAATGAGTGTAAAATGACAAGCTCAACATGTGTATTATACACTTCACAGAGCCTGCTGTTTCAGCTCAGGAATTCAGGAAATATAACAGATGGTAAATGAGTTTGCATGATGTATTTATTTTGAGTTCAAGGCCATTTCAGTTCAAAAGTTAAACCATTCTAGCAAAAGTATAATCTGATATTTCCTGTTTTGATGAACTATGCATTGGTTCTAAAAATATTCCTATTTGCTCCATTTGCATTGGATTACCAGTATTTACACTTAAAAGTAATGCATTTTTGCCTACCAAGGCAAACTAAGCTGGTTAAAGCTGAAATGTGCACACTGTAAAACAATAATAATAATAAAATCTGTTAAATTTACAGTAAAAAAAAAAAAAAAAAAAAGCCAGCTATGGTAGCCAGACCTTAACTGTTAAAAATATGTTAGCAACATTTCAGGTTTTATTACCTTGCAGTTAGAGAAAAAAATTCATTAACTGATACAATGTTAACAAACCAACCCATTAAAGGGATAATTCACCTAAAAAGTGACATTTTTCATTACTTACTCACCCTAGTGTTGTTCCAAACCTGTATGAGTTTCTTTCTTCTGTTGAAACAAATGAAGATATTTTGAAGAATGTCGGTAACCAGACAGTTAACGGCACCCATTGACTTCCATGGTAGGAAAAAAAATACTATGAAAGTCAATGGGGTCTGGTTACCAACATTCATTAAAATATCTTCTTTTGTGTAAAAAAAAAAAAGAAGAAACAAATTCATACAGGTATGGAACAACTTGAGAGGTTGAGTAAGTAATAATAAAAGTTTCATTTTTAGGTGAACTATCCCTTTAATGCACTGATATAATTCTGATAAAAGGTGCACAGTGTCACACAGACACAAAACACCATCATGGTAACAGGCATGACATTTAAATAATGCAATAAACTCAATTAACAAGACAAGATGTTACAAAACCCTAATGTACTGTATAACAAGTAACACAAGATTAACTGATAACCAAAGAAAACAGGAAGAAACAATTATTTATATAAATAACAAACATCAAATGTAAGGTGTCACAGGGAATTATGGGACTGAAATTGTCAATTTATGTTTTTTCACTGGTTATGGTTTTTCATTGGTTGACTTTTTCCAAAAACTGTAAATTTAATTTAAATTTTACAATGAAAGGTCCTGTTTGATTTACTACAGTTTTCACCATACAGCAAAGAAACTCATTGTTAATCAAAAGGTTTTTACAGTCACATTCTCACAGTCTGTGACCATTAAAATTGCAGAATTTTTCAACAGTGTACCTCTTCCATGTTAAAACATCTAACCAAATAAAATAGTTGATTTCCTGGAAAGTGTAACACTGTGACTCCTGGGGGAAATAGTGTGTGTTTGAGGATCCCAACCACTGGACAGCAACATCAGCTCAACCAATGCTGAGAGTTTAGGCTGGAACTAACCTGTATGAAAACAATCAGCACTTTTGCAGTTCCATATGCTGTCACTAGTGGCGCACATTTGCTTCAGCATTAACTCCTAAGTTTGTTTCAGAAAAGTCAAATTTGTCTTAACAGCTCTCAGCGTGTGTGTGTGTGTGTAGGTGTACCGTCGGACAGACTGTGGAATGGCGGTAATGCTGTACCATGTGAACCGGTCTGGTTGCACACCGCCCACACAGAACAGGAAATATGGAGTCTGCATCAGCGCTGACATCTGTTTGAGTTATTACTCTGTCTGCGTACACTGTAGAAATATTCCCTCTGTAGCGTTTGGATCTGACAGGTATGTACAGTGCTTTTTATCAATGACTAGATTGGACTCCGTCCAAGTTATTCCAAAGCATCAAAACTAAAACAGGGGTGCTGACAAGGGGAAGACAACCGAGAACATTGTCCCAGGCCTTGAAGTGGGTGAAAGAGGCTCTGCGATGACTGACTAAACTAGATTTTGACTTTTTTCTGAAGGCGATGTGACTGCTGTGCAAAACATCTGCTGCATGATTTAGACTCATTCATGTCTGTAGTGCAGGACGTTCGTGTAGTGCCAAAGTTCAGCGTAAGGGGTTTGTTCAGATCACTAAGCCTATGATGATGTTTGTGGTAACAGTTGTTATGATTGACAGGTGTCAGTCATCACTTACCCTATCTCCGGAGGATCCTTTGTCTCCTTTATTTCCGGCACCGCCCTGATGAAAAACACAACATACTCTTAATGTTACACACTTCACAGAAGGGTTATTAAAGGGGTCATGACATGAGAAACCAAATTTGCCTTGATCTTTTGGTATATAAGAGGTCTTTGTACCATTAAAACGTCCTGCAAGTTTCATAGCTTAAGACTTCCTCCCCATTATAAACGAATCATTTATTTAATCAAGCTCTAAATACAGCTCGTTCTGGATCCATGGTAAGAAGTGACGTCACGGTACGAAGTGACGTACCAGCGTTTGCATATGACCGCCTCCAGCGCAAGACAGCTACGCTTAAAGCGCAAGACAACTACGCTTAAAGCGCAAGACAACTACGCTCATTTCGTATCTTTGTCGCGCCCGCGCGCCTCACAAGTGTTCAGTCGACGGACAGCGAGTGGGTCTGTGTACAGGGAAATGACGATGCCGCAGATGTGCTGTTCCTGGCTGTGGACAAACTACATCTTTGAATACGCTGCGAAAGATCCAGTCGTCAGGGAAAAATGGATGCACTTTATTTTTTGCGGACGTCTCAGTCACGGCAGTGTTAGTTTGAGCGTCTGTTCTATACATTTGAAGGATGACTGTTTTGAGAACAAATCCCAAAATGATGCTGGCTTTGCCAGAAAACTGTTGCTCAAAGATAAGTCCGTGCCGACTATTCTGGGCTCAACAACGACGACGCAAACTGTAAGTAATGTATTTAAAACTTTAAACTACTTTTTAAATACGCTGAATCCGCAAATGTTCTGGCTGGGGGGCGTTAATAATTGATGCATAGGCACTGACGTTAGCCAATCATAACAGTGGGTGTTAACACTGAACTCTTAAAGGGGAAACACCCCCAAAACAGACTGTTTGAATCAGAGGATGAGAAACAGGGTGGGAAAAGGTCATAAATCACTACATTTTAAACGTTTTTTTGAAGAAAAACTATATTAATACTATAATTGCACCTATGGGAACATAATAATAAAATAAAAAAAAACATGTCATGACCCCTTTAAAGTTGAATACAACTAAAACCATAAAAACATTATTGTTGTTTGAAACATTTCAGCTATTTTAACTAGTTGCCAAAGCAACATTTTTGATTTCCATTTAGTTTAACTTGATGTAATAAAACTGCACTAAAACTGAAATAGAAATTTATAAAAACTATATAGACATATATATAATAAAAAAAACGTATAAAAATCACAGAAACACAAAATTACTAAAACTTTAATATAATAATATTAAATAATATGAATAAAAGCCTCACTTCAATCTGTTCATCATATAAAGCATCTCTTCAGAATATTTGTACTAAACCGCTACATTTATATGGATTAGTTTTACGAACTCTTTAAGAACTTTTTGAAGCTTCAAAGTGTCAGTTGCATAGCCGGCGATGGAGAGACAGAAATCTCTCAGATTTCATTAAAAAAATCTTCTTTTGTGTTCCGGGTTTGGAACGACAAGAGGGTGAGTAATTAATGACACATTTTAATTTACATGTTTGGGTGAAATAACCCTTTAAGAAATAACATTTGTTAGATATAAACATGCATTTGTGAGAAATTAAGTTGCAATTGTGAAATATAAAGTTGCATTTATGATAATGTCTTAAGTATGTTTTATTGTTTAACTCTGAGGGTTTCCATAATCATCAGTATCAGCAGCTGATTTAAATACACACGTCATATACTTACAGACACCCCTTGAGGACCTGGTGCTCCGGCCGGACCAGAATCACCTTGGATCCCCTGAATTTAAACATGTCAGATTAAAAAGGGCCAGTTTGTGTCAAAATGATGCAATACAGAGCAGATTACATGAAGAAAACACTCCCAACAGTGAACACAATGAAATCTACTATAACGGCAGACAGTAGAGAGCTGTATAATCACTATGTAATGTGATTGTGCAATATTTTAAATTTGATGTTGATTTGATTTTATAGGTAACATCAAAAAAATCTCAGACTGACCAAAGTGGTCATATTTTTCACATAATTTTGTATTAAGATGCATCATATTATAAATAGTTTTTAGTATTATAACAATCTCTTTGCAAAAGTTTATTTTTGACACTGATCAAATCATACATATTCTAACTCTTCTTTCTAAAGGTGGTGATGTTTTACCTTTAGTCCGAGAGGTCCAGGTAACCCCGCTTCACCTGCAACTCCTCGTTCACCCTGTTCATCAGCACAAACATGACATGCTTGGTCAATTATAGTCCATACACCATCGAAATATGCCATCAACTTCACATTTTTTACTCACGCTTTGTCCCTTATCGCCTTGTTTCCCAGACAGACCTGGTGAACCATCTGATCCCTAAAAACAGCCCAAAAAAAATAAATTATGTATTTTTATGAACACATCAGTGAGTCCTCTCTGCGATGGGATCACTAGAATATTTAGACGTCAGCTGATGCAAGCGAGGCTGCATGTGTGTGAAAAAAATTAAACTAACCATTGACCAATAATATCACAGCATTCAGAAACCAAACACAATGTACAATATCAAGCCCATATTATTTTCTGCTGAATATTTAATTTAAAAAATAATAATAATATCTTATTTAGCAAGGATCAAATTGACATTTATAATGTTACAAAATATTTCTAAATAACAAATAGAATTAAATATAATAAATGCTGTTCTTTCGAACCTTTTTATAAAAGAATCCTGAAAATAATGCATCAATATTTTCCACATTTTTTTTAGCAACAACTGTTTTAAACTGATAATAATAAGAAATGTTTCTTGAGCAGCAAATTTAAATAATTTCTGAAGGATCATGTGACACTGAAGACTAGAGTAATGCTGCAAATTCAGCTTTGATCACAGGAATAAATTACATTTTAAATTAAAGAAGAAACTGTTATAGGTAATGCCATTCCACAATATTAATGTTTACTGTATTTTTGATCGAATAAATGCAGAGCTGTGATGCAAAACATCAAAAAATCGTACCAACCCTAAACATTTGAACTCAAGTGCAAGTCAATTGCAAATGCCATTTCATGTTACATGTGAACGCGTGTGTATCTTAATAAAAAGAAAAGAAATAGAAAGTAAAAAGAAGTGTACTGTATCTTACTCTTTCTCCTTTGATTCCGCTGGCTCCAGGTTCACCGCGCTCGCCGCTGTCCCCCTGTGGAGAGAGATGGAATTTCAGTATGGCTTTGCAATAAGATGTCACATGACTCCTGGACGTGACAACGTTTCATCCTTTGCCGTGTGCTGTACATGTTTCGATGCGATAGGGAAGACAAATGCATGTGAAGCACTAATCAGTTTCATTCACATAAACTTCAAAATGTTCCAATGAAAACCTGAAAAATCTGACCTTCCAACCAAAAGAGTTTATCAAAAAACATGACCAACAAACCACCCAACAAAAAAAACTGTTGTTTTGCTTGAAAGTATCAGACATAATCACAATATTTCCATCATCCTTCACAAATAATCACATACTGCAAGGGCGTATAACTTATGTAGGACATCATATCACAATATAAAAAGAGGCCAACAGCAGTGAGTGTAGTTTTCTAGTCAAGGCAATTAATCACACCACTAAACCACTAAACACCACTAAGGAAACCTAAAGAAGTAGTTCCCATTATATCTTGCCTTTCAGACGTCTCGTGCACTCCAGGGAATCTCCAGGAATTCTGAGAGTTGAACAGTACAAGAGAAAAGCTTGTATGACCTGATTATAGTACCGACTTCACACACTGACAGTCTGTAATTACTCTCAAAATTAATTTCACTTCGATAAAGCCAACCGATCAAAGATAAACACCATCAGGAGAAAGCAACACAACAAAACAACCACAACGTAGAGAGCTGGCAACTTAAAATGTATACACGATACAAAAAGATATTTCAAATGGTAGATAACAATCATGCTACCTTCTAAGTTAGCTTTTGGACACTTTCTAATATAGCACCTACAAGGAAATCCCAGAATGCATTGCAGCAAACTCAATGAAAATATAGCGGAGAGAGTCCAGATATGGATTACTAAAAGTAAACTTGTAAACGATACGCAGCACCATGAGGTAGCATCTCTTTCTGCATGTGCACCAGGGGTCAGCACGTCAAAAGCACATGTGTGAACTACTGCACCGCAGCACAGCTCAGTGGAAGATGACAATACATGACAGGGTTTGACAGAGACAGAGACAGAGCAACACCTCAAACACAAACATGCGTTTGCGGCATCATGCACTTTAACCAGCCAACTCCTCCATATGCAGCTAGCTAACGTTATCACACACGGATACTTGTACACAGACACACATTCACATACAATGAACGCACATATACATACACGCATGGACACTCGTGCAAATCACTGACACGTAAATACACACACAAATCATGCATAACAATAGAAACGTTTAGCATGTCGATATGAGGTTCTGAAAGTATTCTGGGGAGTTACTTACTGGCCCATTTGGCTAAATTCCTCCTTTATTGTAAGTCTATGGGATTGTTTTATCTACCGGTAATTAAGTTGATTTTTCTTTTCTTACCCTATTGACATAGAAGATATTTTAAAGAATGTTGGTAACCAGACAGCTGACGGTAGCCATTAACTTACTATGAAAGTCAATGGCTACCGTCAACTATCTGGTTACCAACATTCTTTAATATATATATATATTTGTTGTATTCAACAGAAGAAAGAATCTAAGACAGGTTTAAAATAAATGATGTCAGAATTTTCATTTTTGCGCGAACTATCCCTTTAAAGGTCACTTTTCTAACTTTAGTTAGTGTGTAATGTTGCTGTTTGAGCATAAACAACATCTGCAAAGTTACACAATCAAAGTTCAAAGCAAAGGGAGATATTTTCTTTTAAAGAAATAGTTTTTTAAGGACTACAACACACGGCTGGTCGGGACTACACGACATTCCTCCCGGGTTAGTGACATCACCAACCCTAAAATTTAAATAAACCCCGCCCCCTGAACATGATTTATAGATTATCAAGACAGAATATGCTAATCAATGATTAGAAGATAACTACACATAAGCTACATAAATTCATCAACTAACCATTCAGAAATGTTGTCTACATGCTGTCACTTCTTCTTGAGTCTCTCCATCTTTGTTTGAACATAAAAGGCTAAAAGTTTTTTGAAATGTTCAGTGTGTGTCTGTGTGAGGTAATCGAAGCTGCTAAGAACAAGCTCTTGAAGCTCCGCCCCCTGTGCCGGAGCAGCAGCTCATTTACATTTAAAGGGACACACAAAAACGGTGTGTTTTTGCTCACCCTTAAAAAGTGACAATTTTAACATGCTATATAAAAATATATGTGGGGTATTGTGAGCTAAAACTTCACATACACACTCTGGGGACATCAGAGATTTATTTTACATCTTGAGAAATGTGCATTATACCATGTCATATTTAAAGAATGTTGAGATATTATTACTGGAAAACAATGCAAACTAATGTTTTGTAATTGTTAATCTGCTCCAGCACAGTAGGGGTCAATATTCACATATGCCGTTTCTAGGTCGCCCGCAGGAAATTCCACTGACCAATCCAGCATGCAACATTTTTCTAGCTGTGGGTGTCGGCTTGCATCTAAATTTGCTCCAGTGGAAATCTCAAAATAAGACTCCTTTCGAGAAGTCTTCACAGATCAAATTTACTGATATGGCAATAAGCACTGGTAAATGTTTAAATGATGGCAGTTTCCATTCTGTTCAGGCGTCTAATTCTCCCGTAAGCACCTCTGAATGATAAAGCTAATCATGGCATTATTCTGAGGTAATTCTGTCCGTCTGTCCGTTTTAAGCGCTGTGAGTGTGTGTTCAGTGCGCAGCTTCTTGTTTATCCTCTGAGCTTGGCGGACCCATAATTCTGCTGTTCAAAATATGGTATCCGTATTGTTTTCATCCTCAAAACAATGTCAATTTCAACAGTTGTTTCTTTTCTGCTGTTCTTTTTGGAATCAAGGAATTAAGTTTTTGATGAAAAGCGACAGTAACACGCACGTGCACAAACAAACACACATACAGACTAAACATTCACTGTGCTTTGTCTATCTTGAGGAGTTTGGCTGTTAAATTCATGACCTTACCTTTTCTCCTCTATCACCTTTGATAGAGACAGCCTGGCCCTGCAAATAATCAATCAACACCGATCAATTATTCTCCAGGCCCAGAGAGATGGAAACAGATCAATATCATATAAAAATAAATCATGTTTTAGTAAATCATGAGTGTCATACACGTTCTCCTTTCAGCCCTTTGAGCCCTGGCGGTCCTTCTGTCCCTTTAAGACCAGGATCCCCCTGCAGATGCACAGTTTACGCAAAGAGCCAATGAGGAACCCGTCGGAAATGCATCCAGAGACGTGCAAAAGCATATTAAAGTTGTTGTGATACTGAAACACTATTTGACCTTTTCACCCTTGGGCCCCGTGGCACCCGGTAGACCTGTCTCGCCCTGTGGGATGGGAAAGATTGAGAGAGACAGCAAAAGAGAGAGCAATGAGGGGATACGGTTTGAAAGTGGAGGTTAGATTATAGAATGAATGCATTACAAAAAGGAACTGAATGCATTGCAAAGGAAAGTTCAGATTTAAAAAAAATTGATATTCAGCCTTATGTCTTTAAAGAAATGTTACAGGTTCAATACAAACTCATTTCTAAAGCATCCGTGACACTTTTGATTTTCACAGAAAATTATTTTGACTCGTCCTTCAGGAAAAACATATGTCTATAAGGGCGAGATATTCCTAAGGGTTAAAACAAAAATGAGCCCAGATCTTTTAAAATATTTGATTAATTATACATACAAAATAATTGATATTAAGTAAATGCTTATGTATTCTTATGTACAAAAAATAAGTTATGTTAGATGTTTAAGTTGGAGTTAAAATACTGTAAAGGGAAAATGTATTATTATATTATAATTTCATCATACTAGTCTCATATTAAAATGCTTCATTTCATTTTAAAGTCCTGTGGCTATACTATATGTACTGTAAACTTAATGTTGCTTGCTTTTACAAAAAAATGTTGTTGTAACCAACCGATTTTGGCTTATAGAACATAAATATTCCTTATTAGCATGACTAAAAGTTCTTCAGCACATGATTGTGAAAAGAATTAAAGTCTATTTAGTCTTTTCTTTCTCATGTGCTGTGAATAACTTTGGTTACTGCACAGCATCATAAGGCTAATATTAAATTTTTTTGCATGTTAAACATGGGGGTTCACCAGCTTTAAGAGTGTGACCTTTGACCTGGAAGTCTTACCCTTTCCCCTGCAGGACAGGAGCAGTTGACCGCGGCCGGTTTCTTCTGCTCAGCGCTTGTTGGTTTTGGGGTGGGCAACGGGACTGGGGGAGCCTCGGTCGCCAAAGATTGTTCACACTGAGTGAGAAGAGAAAGTGAACGAGGAAACGGAAAGAGACTGAATGTGCTATGAAAGAGAGGAAGAAAGTGAGAGGAATTGAAAACGAAAAGGATTGCAGAGTGGCTCCAGATGTCGAGTATTATGAGTATGAAAATCTGGACACTGTACAACGAATATTCCCCATCATCATCATCATCATCATCATCATCTTCATCAAAGACTAAAAACAAAGACCTTTGAGTCCTTTAGTGCTTGCACTGTTTGAGCCGTGTGTGTGTGTGTGTGTGTGTGTGTGTGTGTGTGTGTGTGTGTGTGTGTGTGTGTGTGTGTGTGTGCGTGTGTGTGTGTGTTGCACTTACTGGTCCACCAGGAATATCGCAACACGTCTCCTGCTCAGACTGTTTACCATCACAGTAGATCACCATCCTCTGGAGGTCAAACTATAGAGGACAGGCAGGATTGTATTAGCTCCATAAACATACTGTACAGTCCAAAAGTTTGTGTCAGTAAGATTTCCCAAATTCCAAAGTCTCTTCTGCTCACCAAGGTATCAAAAATACTGTAAAACTGATAATATTGTGAAATAGTATTACAATTTAAAATAGCTGTTTACCATTGTACTATTTTAAAATGTAATTTATTCCTGTGATGCAACAGGAATAAAATGAACAGCATCATTACTCCAGTCTTCAGTGTCACATGACCCTTCAGAAATCATTCTAATATTCCGGTTTGCTGCTCAAGAAACATTTCTGATTATTATCGTGCTGCTTAATATTTTGTGTAAACCGTAATACATTTTTAGGATTATTTAATGAATAGAAATGATTAGAAAGTATTTTTTCTTTAAAAAACATATTGCTGACCTTAAACTTCTGAAGACTGGTGTACCATCCAATCATGAACCACTATTTACCATGCTTTTTAGAGACTACCATGGTGGTATTCTGTCTATGAAGTGCCATGAAAATACTAAAATATAATAAAAAATATATATAAAATATAAAAAATAATCAATCAGTACCTTAGTCGCTTTTACCATTTGATGCCATCATTTCACAGTATTTTTGTGCAACTTACTCTGTCCGATGTAAGCTAATCTACTGTAAATGCGAGTGTATAAATAAACCTCAACAGGTGCTTACATCAATGGGAACGCTGTCATAGAGTCTCTTTCCGATGACAGTCTTTCCCTGGATGTCAATGTCTTCTCTTTCCTCTATGGGCGCCGTCTCGATGTGCTTGCAGTCCAGGAACAGGGACACAGATTTGGAGTCCACCCTCATGCCAATCTTATGCCAGTTCCGATCAAACAGGTTTTCCACCTCTGGGTTCCTGAAGACCGCCCGGACCGCATCTTTGGTCAGGCCCACAGCGTTGTACTCCACTGCCTTGTTCTCTCCATCCAGACGGATGGACACCTGGAGAATATATGTAGAATATGTTTGACATAGGTTTTATTTGGTCAAAATATAGAGCATTTGGAATATCAGATCCTCGTTGGCGCCCCAGAATGAGTCGTCCACACCTGCGGGATGCCGTATTTGTCATAGACCTGCCACAGGTACCAGTCTTCCTTACGAGAGGTCTTCCTGAACTTAAATGTGGTCACGAAGGCATATTCATCAGGCAGACCCTGCGGCAAGACATCTCTACAACACAAGTAACAGAAAAAGCTTTGTTAAAAAGAGAAAAACTGCAGAAAAAAACAACAACATTAAAATAAAGCGATTTTTAAATATTCCATTGCAAGTAATGATTCACGTACTGTGTTTGTTGGACGATGGGCATGGTACCGAGCCGGACATACGGGGTCTGACCTGGCTCAAATTTTTCTCCAAGAAAATCTCTCACATTGAAGTATTCCATCAAATCAAAACCTGAGAGCAGAGAAGAAGAACAAAACTTGACATAAACTGTAAACTTGTCTGATTGGTTGATTGAAACATTGTTCCAGGATCAACTAAGACGTTGATTAAGGACCATGTAGTACTGTAGACTATCCTTAACACGTCTTTCCATCAATGATCACTAGGTGGAGTCCAAGAGACAGCTCAAAACGACAACATGAACTTTCCTAAATCTTTCTGGAAGTAGAGGATTCACTCTTATAAAAAAGAGATAAATAAGAATAATATAATAATAAGGCCTATATGCAATAATATAGCTTCTATGTTTTTCACATTTACTGATTTAGCATATTTCATATGGCAGTGCTTCAAAAATATGTAAACAGACAAGTTCAGTTTAAGTTAAAAAATAATTTATCACATGCATGAAATGGACAATTAAACGTCAATTATATACATATATACATGTATATATATAGCCTATATAAATATATACACACAAATAAATGTTTGTATTTATCATATTATATATTATATTATTTATATATTTCCACCCATTCGCCAAACAGCTTGACCTGTGTAAGGACACTTAAATGTATATAGCATAAAAAAAAAACAGAAGAAAGAGAGTAAAAAAACGTGACATGAAACTAACAGCTAAATAGGAACTCAGTTGAGACAACAGTCAACTTTAACATCATTACACAAAAATATTTGACAACAAAATACCATGACTGACCAATCAGAATCAAGTATTCCAGAAAGCAATAATGTAATAGCCTATGTAATTAACATGTACTAAGGAAACACAAACAAGGACATAAATGGAAACAAATCACAGTAAAGAGCAAATTATGGTCAAATTGATCAGCTGTGTGTGTTAATATCTCTCCTCCATATCCACGAGCAAAACAACACGTGGGCCACTTTCCATATTATTCACACAGAAAAATCCATGCCTCTAGGATCAAACATGACATCATTGTTTTTTAAAAATAGTAAAGCGTGTGTGTGTGTGTGTGTGTGTGTGGATATCAGCCCATTAATTAATGCTTCAGATCCGCAGCCAACACTCATTAAACTGCACTTGCTGCACCAGATGTTTTAAAAACCAACCTTTCATGTGCAATTATGTCAGTGGTGCTCCAGTGTGTGTGTGTGTGTGTGTGTGTGTGTGTGTATCTACTGAGGTTGGCAGTATTGGCCTTCTACCCGAGTGTAGTGGCCAAACCAGGGCGCTCCTATAACCAATACATAGTCTGTCGCCATGGCGATGCCAGTGGGGCCCTGGGCGTTGCCTGGGGAAGCAAGTCAAGGGTCGATCTGCGACACACTAATGCTGGTTGAGTTAAACGTTCAAAAGAGCTCTCGATACTGTACATGAACCGCTGATGGTTTGTGTATATGACGCCTGTTAAATCTCACTTTCACTTGATGAACTCTCATGTTGTTTTCTTAGGGCAGGTGTGTTCGTGTCAGCAAACGGGCGTCTTTAAACAGTCTACGATTATTTGAACTGAAGCATGTTTGGAGTTGTTTAACTTGGTGGTAATGTGAGAACGTGCAAGTCTAGGCCAGACTCTGTGTGTGTGTGTGTGTGTGTGTGTGTGTGTGTGTGTGTGTGTGTGTGTGTGTGTGTGTGTAATAGATTAACAGGTGTCTGAGAACGTAGAAAGAAAGCAGATACCCTGTTAACAGCAAAGTGCAAAAAAAATTTTTTTTTTTTGCACAACAAATCCCTCATGGTTCCTGCCAGACCAGCATTATAGGGGGCCGTTCACACTTTCTTGTGTTCCATCTGTGCTAGTTTTTAATTGACATCTTTGGCCGTTACGATCAATGCTTTTGCAGTCTCTTGTGTTAAAAATAAGTTTTCAAAACATGGATTAAACAATATTTGCATATAGAGCAAGAATATTTTCTACTTTTTTAATGCTATTAATTCCTAATTAAACTTTAATGTGTAGTTTCTGAACCAGTTCATCATTTTAGATTAATGTATCCTGGTCACTTGTATGTTTAAACAGTTTATAGGCCTACTGTTAGTTTGATTTCACACCATGTTCAACTCTTCCTCCAGCTGTTCCTCCAGCTCATTTCCACAACTCTGTTTGTCTCTGCGTCTCCATGCGCCAGCATGACTCTCTCTCTCCTTCTCTCCCGATAGCGTGTCGCTTGCAGGACCTGTAATTTGGGACTGGCGAGTGAAAGCGTATAATCACGAGCGAGTCTTATTTTAAACAGTGAGAGAGCGAGGGTTCTGCGGCGCGGCACAGATGAGCGCGTTACGACGCATGACTTTGATCGGAACACATGGGCACTCCAGGCAGCAGCACACAACGCGACGATCATAGAAACCAGCCCCCTTAAGTACAAGATGTCACCGCATAAAAACGCTACGGCAGCGTTTTAAAACGGCCACTCACAGCGTGTCAGCGTGACAAACTTCTCTGTGGTCACAGTCTTTGATCCAGACGCATGCGCTAAATGCGCTCAGCATTTAGTTGCATTTAAGCGCAATATTTTTAAGATGATGCTTCAAAAATAATGAAACTATTAACAACGCATCTCTGGACCCATATTCTGTTTGATTTCTTTGCCCTCCACCTATTCGCTTTTATACTTTCTTCCGTGACCGCGCATGCGCAAAACGTGTACCTCAAACAAACTGATAAACATATAGGCCTATAGGCCTATCAACATTACATTTACATGACTTAAAAAGGTGATATATCCAAATCATATTCAATGTATAATACATTGAATGCGATTTGGATATATCATCTTCCAAATCATGTAAATTTAATGTTGAAAAGGTAATTTCTGAAGGGCCGCCCATAAGTTTCATACAGTTCATACCAATAGTAGTAGCCTATAGTATAAAAATATATAGTTCTAATCGTTATAATTATCAAAGAATTGCAGTCCACACCACAACTGTAACAATAATAACAGCACAGAGAAACAATTTAGTTGGAATCACTTTCATAAAAAATTTTCCCCAGGTGATGTATGATACAAAATATTGACAGCCAATCAGAATCTATCCTGCTTTAAAGAGCTCTGTCATTTAAAGTGGCAGATGAGAACACTGCAGCGCGAGCTTAATAAACATAGCTAATAGTCAGAGGATGCTAATGTTGTTATCGTTATATTACAGTTATCTTTATTGGTGTGAATGTGCCTTAATAAAAAGTTATATTGAATTATATGAACAATACAAATTAGTTAGTGCACTTACACCCCATGCAGGCAACTCCTGTCCATTAATTTAATGGTGCATTGCAGATTTCGAAGAAAACAAGGGTTTGTGGACCAAAAGTTGAGAAAAGTTGGTTCAAATGCATTCTAACACACTCATGATCAATGAGAATTTCAGAGATCACTAGTTATCATCAGCTATATCATATGCTTTCAGGAATCCAATTTGCTGACTTGAACTTTCCAAACCCTCAAAACACATCGTACACATTTGTCAAACACTCCAACAGAGCTTTATCTAGTGTGCAAGTGCTACAAATAAACTAGTTTTGTATTGATAAAGTTACTTTTACAGATGCAGTCTTCAGTCAGCAGCATTTTATGTTCATTTTGGCCTTTCTTTGGCCAACAGTGACGTTCCAAACTTCAGAAACAGCATGCAGATGTTGGCAGCTTCAGCAAGTGTGACATCTCATGTGAACCTGGAATTTCCCTGAAGATTTAGCTTGTGTTGTTCTCTTGAATATCGCAGATTAAAGGAGCAAGACACCATAATTAACACTTACAGCCACCAAAGGAGGAGAGATCTCGTCTAGTCGGTGCAATCCAAAAGAACTGCAACCAAACAAACGTCATGAAGATGATGGGAACGATGAGGAAAGCGCAGTGACCCACAAATGATGTTCAGACATGGAGAGATCACACCTTACACCGAAGACAGCACTTTTCCTTATTATAAGTAGAATAATAAGTCAAATGGACCACATTTCAGAGACTAGAACGACTTTTTTTGAAGCAATGCAGATATAAAATATGTCAAACGAAGAAACATAAATCATTTTCCAGGGTTACGACTTGTCTGGATTTATCAAGAGAGATTTGAGCAATTAAAACATGACCCAAACTCATCAGATTTATGAAAAACAGCTCTCTTGACCATTTTGTACATACAGCAGTGTCTGTATATGTCCTTCTATTCCGCACACCACCAGATTGAATAGTCATTTTCTTGCACAGGTAAAGTGCTCTCTCTCTCTCTCTCTCTCTCTCTCTCTCTCTCTCTCTCTCTCTCTCTCTGTTTTGGTCTGGTTTCTTACTTTAGGTTGATGAATTTGAGTGGGAGTCTCGCAGAGGAACTCAGAACCCCCTGAAGACCCAAACACAACATCCTTCCAGATCTGTGTAATCACTAAAGAACTCCACGTTTCTTAGAACAGAGGAGGGCAAAAGATCTCTTATTTCGAAACCTCGATGTCTCGCTGCAATGTTTCATGTTTTAAAAGCGTAACCTTCAGGGAAAAGAATGCTTTATTTCTGATCCAAAAGTACTTTAAATGTAGAAACTAGGCTTGTAGTTTGTGGTATTAATACTTACATCCACACACACACACACAAAAAGAAGTGTAAGATTGGGAGTCCATATGTCAGAATCATTATGCCGTGCACTTCTTCATTTATTTTTTGACCTCTAATCGGAAAATAAAATAGAGTAGGGGGGATTTTCATGTAACCGTGTAACCGTGAGAGGAAGAAAAGTTTTAGTTTTCTCACATCTGAAGATGAAACATGTATTAAAGGATCATAAAATGCTAGTTTTGAGATGTAAACGCAAATGATGGAAGACAATTCATTATTTAAAAGCCCATTTTTAACAAATGGATTTAAAGCTGCAATAAGGTGTGCTGAAAGCATCTCACATCCTATGAGAAGTTGCTGTCTCATTATTATCAATGAAACCATGTGAACTTTTCCTCAGATGCGAACAATGAATTGATACGATGCTGAGAGCCTTTCATGACACTATGGGAAGAACGTGGACACAGTACCTGGGACCTCCGTCTGTCCAGCACTGGTGCTGTTCGGTCGGAAACGGCCTGCCTGGACTTTCATGTTGGGACACAGAACATCTGTGGAGAGAGAAACAACATTATGGGTGAACATATTTTTGGATGGCAAAACGACCTAAGGAACTACACAGCTCTTCACAGGAGCAATTTATTTCTACAGTTAGAATAGTCATATTTTTAGTCCTGTTTGGGTTAATATGATGCAATCTGTGCTTTATTAACACTCCTGAAATGTCTAAACATCTGCTTTTAGTAAGAGCAGACTTCATCAATAATTCATATTGTGAAATTACATTTTTTTTGTTGACATTTTATCGCACTGGCTCCAGGTGCCCAGGCAATCTGCCGTGGTATTTCGCCCGTGACAAACCTTTTCACTCACGATTATTTAACATTTAAATGTTTTATGTTATACAGACATAATTAGGATGAAAATAGATAGAACCTTTTTTCCAATGAAGGCCCTTCTTTTTCACATAGGAAAAAAAAGTAACGAATGAGTTTTCTTTAATATCTCAATTGCTGTTAGAAAACAAGTTTAAATAGAGACTTTTGCCTGATTGTATATGAATAAGACATGTCACTTCTAGAGTTTCAGAAGTCATAATAATGTCTCAAAGTCAAATTTGCAAAGATAAAGTCTCATAAATCATAAATCTCAAAATTAACTAGAAATTAAAGATACTACTATAGTGTTACATTTCAGACATATGCTGTGATTGACCAATCACAACATAGGCAGGTTTAAGAAACCGAAACTAAAACAGAGCGTTTAGAGAGAACACGTGCTGGAACAATGAAAAATAATCATTTAAATAAAAAAAATATTCCAGTGGGCCCCATAAACAAATATATGAGCCTTTAAATGAACATAATAGGACCCCTTTAAAGCTTTTTAGGATATTTTTTTTTAATTTGAATGATACCTAAATAAGAATGCCATAATGTTTGTGAGCAGTAAACATTGCCCTCTTTGAAGAGGTATGATTTTACTGGCAGCTGAAGAAAATGAGCAGAGTGACTTTCACTGTAATATTATCCATCTTCCTCTCTGCTTGAAGACAGACTGTTAGAGGATCCTTTCCAAGCCCTCCAGCGAAGACACGGTGGCATAACTTACGACTCTATGACATTGGCACATAGAAGTGGGGAAAGTTACAGGTTGGTCGCAGTGAGCTCAGAGTTTGGTGGAGTGCAGCTATGCTAACGTCACAGCGGTGATAATTTAGGCCTTACAAACGGGCAGATTTTAAATGGCGACGCATAGCTAGTGACAGCAGTGACGACAGGAAGAAACGTAACACCAGCAGACTTGCTTTACTATGGCATCTGCGATGAGAATGTGCTATTTGTAGAGAGGAACTTGCTAGTGCTAAGGAAGGAAGCTAATATTAGCTTAGACACTATGGATGAATGCTTTATTGCTTTTGTTTGGTCTTGTTGTTACTTTTAATTGAAAAGAGAGCACAGGAAAAGATGTACAGGTGATGTGATTCCCATTCAATACATTCCCATCACTCACGCACGCACGCACACACACACACACACACGTAGCTGTTAGCCAAAAATTTAAATTATGTCATTATTTACTCTCCCTTATGCCATATATGCTCTTTTTTCTGTCAAAAGTATTTATTTTTGATGAATATTGACCTCTTCCATATACAACCAAAATCTGTCAAGCACCAATAAATCTCATAAAAGAGCCATACAATTCTGTCGTTAAGTTTTAAATGAGCAATTAATGATACTTTTGTGGTGTTTTTTGTGTGTTTTTTGTTTCTTCTTGGAACTTGACAGATGTGGATAATATGAGTAGTTTCTACATAAGAAGTGTACAAAAAAATCTTTACAAATCTACTTTTGTCTTTCACGTGAATGAATGAATGAATGAATGAATGAATGAATGAAGTTTGGAACAGCGTGAAGGCAAGTAAACAAAATATTTTTCATTTTTTACTGAACTATTCTGGTCATCATCCTGCTGGTGACTTATGACAACCAGACAAGTATAATGACACCAAGTGCTCAAACTTTACTCAAAGTTTTAGGTTTCCTGGTGTAAAATCATAAAGTGCTATCTGATGAAACCTGAAAAAAGAGAGTAAGTCTTACAGTCTCACGGCTAAATCGAAGTCTCTTCCCTTGGGTGTTCACTGGTAGAATAACGCACAAAATCACACTATAAAACCCAAATATGCCATTGATCAAATGATTTCAATGTATTTTATGCCTCTCTCTCTCACTCTCTCTCTCGCTCTCACACTCTCTCTCTCTATACGTGCACACACTCTTGGCATGAACCAGGCAGACGCCCAAACCACAGCGGCTGATCGTGTCCCTGACAATCATGTACAATCAGACCCTGTAATTTTCTTTAATCGCTCCTATAAAAAAGTGCTTTGTAGCATTTAAGAGGCCTCAACTTCGCTACAAATTCCACTTTACAGAGGCTGGGTCACTTGACTTGACACAATTACATCTCTGTCCGATACAGTGTCCTCAGCGTGACTCTCCCAAACCCCCACACCCCCCGAGCGAGTCCCTGCCCTGATCCAAACATCGCCCTCCTGACCACGAATAAATAAAGAGCTCAGCCGCCCACCCGGGGATAAATAAAGGTTGGAGAAAAGAGCACCTGGCTTTCTATATATTAGAGTTGTATTCGTTATGTGAGCCAAGTTATTGCAGTACAGCCGGACATCCATGTATCGTTTTCAAGGCGTTTATGTGCATAATAACTTGAGGTTTCTCTTTCTGTGTTACTGCAAACAGACCATGTTCCTGTGTCCACAACCTTCCTAAAACACGAAAAGTCAACCACTGACTACTAGCAGTTCTAAGTCATGTCAGAAGACTAAACTAGTGGGTATTGGAGTAATTTGTCAAAGTGCAAATAAATAATTTTTAATGGTTGTCTGAACTGTATAAGCTGATACATTGAAAATATGACTCAAAAGAATTATTCACTTTAACCTCATAGTTATTTTGGGGGAATTGACCCCACAATTAGCATGCTGCTAAATGAAAAGCAACTAACACAATGTAGTTGTCCATAAAGAGTTGTTTTTGACGTACCTATTTCCTTTGACTGGCGAAATGACAAAGCAATCAAAAGCCAGTCGTGCGTCATTGTTTAAATGGCACGTATGAGCGATTTCTAACTGTGCTCTATCGAGGGCAACTTCCTTCAGCTGTGGCATAAAGGCTGTAATTTAGTGAGTGGCCATGAAACTAAAATGATGGACTGAGTACTGCATTTCTACATTGTTTTTCAAAGACTTTTGCATTTATTTTCTTGCTTATTTCTTAAAGCAAATCAAATTGTGATTGGATTACACCAAAACAAAAATCATATCACATATCCTAAGGATAATCAGCTGGTTAAAAATTAATATAACTGAAAATAAATGATGATGCACCAGCAAAATGTTTCCAGATGTTGTTGGTTAAGTATCTAATGGATGCATACGCACATGACAATTTGCACTGTATTGACATTAGTCGGTTCATAAAACACTAGTCTCAAATGACAAATCTGATGTATTTATTTATGCTTAAAAAAGGGCCAACTGGTACCGGCTAATCAATGAAAAATCACCCTGACATTTCAGGCTAGAGAATGATCCAGCATATTAGAAAGTGTTTGAGTCATATAGAGGACTTTGTAAAACATTACCAACTTTACTTTAGCTCAGACTTGAACTTCTCAAACGGTAGCTAAAAAGCCACCATCTAAAACGACCCATTTTAAACCACTCAGAATGCCAGTGTCAACAACTGAAACATCTCACATCCAAGTTTTCTCAGATGCGCTAGTCATTCGGAGACAGTCCTACTCTCTTATTGTGTTCTGAGAAGTCCAACCCAAAATATTTCTCTTCCTGTTCTGGGTAACACATCTAAATCCTCCAGCAAGGTGTGCAAGCTATACTCTGAAACACAAGGGAATGGCTCAATCAAATATTTTCTCTCTTATTTGAAATGAAGCTAATCAAACCAGATTTAGGAAACAGGGACAACAGATGCTAAAGCAAACACGAGGAAATTAGCACACCCAACATATTACAGTGCACTTCTGTTCTGTTTATCAGCGTCCCACCACTGATTACAGATCTGGCATGCTGTGGTCATGGGTGGACCACCGACCTGAACCAAAGCCCAGACACACTAAGTGATGAAACTACTAGTCAAACACGCTCTGGACTTTTCGTTTATTTCAAGCATGCTAAAAATGGCCTAGTGCACTTCCTGTATTATCATAGAGCTGGAAGTAATATTCGCCATTTAATCAAAAGGAATTATATTATGCATAACGAATGTTGTTGTTTGCATTGTAAGACTATTTTAATGACAGTTAAAGGGTTAGTTCACCCAAAAATGAAAATTACCCCATGATTTACCTCAGGCCATCCTAGGTGTACATGACATTCTTCTTTCAGATGAATACAATCAGAGTTATATTAAAAAATGTCCTGGCTTTATAATGCTTCCGAGCTTTATATTGGCAGTGAATGGCCGTTTCTGTTCTGAAGTCCATAAAAGTGAATCCACCCATCATAAACAAACTGCACGGATCCAGGGAGTTTGTTAAGGCCTGATAAAGGCCTTCTGAAGCGAAGCGATGAGTTTGTGTAAGAAAAATATAAATATTTAACATGTTACAAAGTAAAATTATAGCTTCCGGCCAAACGCAGTCCACTTACGCCTAAACCGCAACTTACGCAACTTATGACGTCGGAAGTAGCGTAGTGCGTCACGGCGTAGCGTAAATATCAGCAGTAATTAGCATTACTCGTGTTGCGTAAGTTGCGTTTTAGACTTAAGTGGAGTCCGTATGTTCGTTTGGCTGGAAGCTAATTATTTTACTTTTTTTTCATACACAAACTCATTGCTTCGGTTCAGAAGGCCTTTATAACCCCCCGGAGATGTGTGGAGTTTGTTTATGATAGATGCACTTTTATCATGGATGGATGCACTTTTATAGACTTAAAAACGGACATTCACTGCCATTATAAAGCTTGGAAGAGCCAGGACATTTTTTAATATAACTCCAATTGTATTCGTCTGAAAGAAAAATGTCATATACACCTATGACTTGAGGGTGATTAAATCATGGGTTAATTTTCATTTTTGGGTCTACACCTGTAAGCACAAATATCATTGTAATTATAGTAACACATCCTGGTCAAAAATGTGTTATTTATGAATTTAGTACAAAAATGTACACTTTACTAATATATCATATATTCCCTTTAACTGATGAAAATGCAACAAAAACAACAAAATCTTTTGAATTTATGGTGAACATTACCTAAGCAATTCATTCTGAATTATTCTTGAGTATATTATTGAGTATATTATTCATATATTATAAATGAGAAAGAAAGAAAGAAAGAAAGAAAGAAAGAAAGAAAGAAAGAAAGAAAGAAAGAAAGAAAGAAAGAAAGAAAGAAAGAAAGAAAGAAAGAGAGAAGAAACTGATTCCAACCAACTTTTATAAAAGGAAATGTCATTTTCCTAAAATTATTATCTTTCCTAAAAACAAAAAACTGCAGTATGGGTAATCACATTACAGAAATTTAAATAATGCTAATTGCGCCCTTGGATGAGGTAATGCTTTTTATCTTTTCACATAAAACAAATTAAAAGCCAAAGATTAAAAAGTAAAAACACAGTACGGTGAAGCCCAGTTCCATTTGAAACATTAAGACTGTAATTTTCAGAGCAAAAATAACTTGGACCCTTGGAGATGCCATGATTTCTAACCACCAGTATTCTTAGATGCCAATGCTAGTGCCAGATCATCTTGGTAATCACAGAACTGGACCTGATATGCAGTTCTAAATGCTGAAAGCATAATCTCTAATAGGACAACAAAGTCTAAAGCTGGCAGTGTAATGTCTGAGGTGATATTTCTGCACTTCTGAGTCACGTAGAGTCATTCAGAGGATGACCTTTGGTTGGAATCAGGGCAGGGTCAAGGGTTTGGTTTACAATAAATCAGTTTATCTCTTTCTCTTTTTATCTCTCCATCTCCCTGCTAAGTCCAATGGTTCCCTATCTTCCCACTAGGCTGTCTGATTTAAAGCAGGTATTGGAGAAGACTTGTGTTACAACCTCTTCAAGTCCCAATGATTGTACCTTCAACAAAAGACCGCTTCACCACTGCATATGTAATGTTTTTATATTGCTTTGACTACACAAGAGTTCTGGAAAGCGGAAGTGCTACTCCGGACTCAGATATCCACTTTAAACTGAAGAGCTCCAGGTGTCGTCGCTCTCCCGTTCACGCTAATTTTAGAGAGGAATGTCAAGGCTAAGCATCCATCATCACTAAAAACGTACTACGCGTACACATAATTTGCATTTGCATGGTCAATCCAGGCCACATACCTCAACGGTTTGGGTTTATGTATTTTTGAATCTATATTCATAGTTTTAATGCAAGCTTGTTGTTTGTAATGGCCTCCAAAGACTATCCCACATGTACTTTTAGGTTATCTTTGCCTGCAGAGCAGATGTGATCTGGAAAAGCACTTGAGCTCTGAGCTTTTCTGTCTTCTGTATTTACTACACCTCTTTACTCTGAGCTCAGCGAGGCAAGAAACCACAGAAATGCCCAGGCCAAAGAGCTTACAGTTCCTGTCCAACAAGTCTTGTATGGCACAGAACAGAGCTTCTTGTGAATGGGAATGTGTGCCAACAAAAGTCAACTCCCAACCTAACCTTTCTGACTGTGTAAAGAAATGTACTGGCATCTATGTTTATGTGAAGAACGATTAATATCCCTGGAACCATTTAATTGGACAAAAGGTTCTTTATAGTGGAAAAAGGTTCTTTAGACATTCTAAATGTTCTTCACTCTAAAAAGAGAATAGAGAATTCTTCATGGAACTCTATTCCATGGCATCACTGCAAAAAAAACTTTTTGGAACCTTTATTTTTAATAACACATGTGGTATAAGATCAAAGTCATCAATACTCACTCTCGCAGAGTCTCCTCCTCAACCTGCCCCTGATCTTGTCAATGGCGTCAAAGTCCGTCACGTGGAACACATGAGCACTTTTGGGCTCGGCGGCGATCTCTTCCAGCTCTTCCTTAAGAGCTTCCCCAATCCCTACGGCGAACAACCGGATTCCAGCAGCCGCTGCAGCAACCGATGGCTCCAAAACAAAATCCTGACTCCTGCCGTCCGTCAGCAAGATCGCAACTTTCTGAATACCCTTGGCGGCAGGCCTTGCCCCTGTCCTCTCCGTGAAGATGTTGTTGGTGGTGAAGCTGATGGCATCTCCAGTTTTGGTGTTCCCACCCAGGTAGCGGATGTTTCCAGCGGCACGCTTGACCTCCTCGAGAGTTTTGTACCTGCCCAGGTTAAATTCGGCGGTGGGGCGGTCACTGTAGCGAACCACGGCCACACGTGTCTTCTCCGCACCTACGTCAAAAGATTCCACCAGGTTTGCCACCCACTGCCGGATCTTCTCGAAGTTTTCCTTGCCCACACTGGAAGAGGTGTCCAAGATGAATACCAGATCATAGTGGACGTTTCTTGCAACCTGGGACAAAAGACATGCAATTTTACAGACAGTGTATACAGTTTAGCCACAGATTTATGAGGTTTGTGTTTCTGTCAGTGTACCATGGTCTGGTTGGATAATACATGGACTGAATTTGACAGAGAACTCAAAGCTATTAGTTTGTCAGGTGCAAACCTCAGTCTGCACACATAACAGACTCACTGAAAGTCAGAATTAGAAGCTAAAGTTAAACAGAGATGTGGTTAAGGGTCATGAAAACAGTATATTTAGGCTAGTATGTGACCTCACCTGCCCTTTGTCCTTCAACGCCACTTCCGAACAGAGTCAGAGCCAGTATGGTCAGGACCAGAGAGATCCTGAGGCCGAATCGAAACTCCATCTCCTTCTCCGCTGTTGTTTGCTGATATTCCCACTAAGGTGCGATGATCATCAAGTTGCTGCTCCTGTGGAGACATGAGAACAAATGTGAGGTGATCAGTCATTCTGACTCGGAGCGGAGTTATAATGATAGATTGCAAACAAAAGTGGAGTATATGATTCATGTTAGCCGTGTGCTATTCATAACAATTCTTACTGATGTACTACTGGTGCAGCCCACATTAATCCTGATTACTTTCCATGTTGCCGTTTTAGTTTGAGCCAATAACAAAATGAACCATCGTGTTCATAAACACAGTATACAAGTGAATACAGGACTATTTTACCATTTTAAGTACAATATAAATACAATTAATCTTTCTTAAAATTATTGGTGTAATAATATTATAACACATAATGAAAGATTATATCAGTCTCCATCAGGAAACCAGAGTAAACAAGGTGGGGTAACAGAAAGAAAAACCCAGGAAGTTGTATGTGCAACTGTAATTCATCCCCCTGTTCACCAAACTATATATACACCACTGGTGACTAACCACGCTCCTCTGGCTAAGCTGAACTGATGTTTCACTGTAAATAGGGTGTTCTTCTGATTTAGCGGAGTACAGTTCGCCCCAGGGAGCACACTGTCATCAGAGAGCGAATGAACAACGTTGGGAAGCATTGAATTATGGTTTGCAGAGCCTTGATGATGTGGCAATCTTTCCTCACAGGCAATTTCAGCAAAGTTCCCCTACTTTCAGGTGCATTAAACTGCTTTTCTCCTGAAAAACCTTCACTAAGGACAATAGAATGAACTTAACCAATGGCAAATGGGACTTTGATGACTTGTAAAAATTGTATCAATTGAGTTAGTGAGTTCAAAAATTCCAATACATTTCTTTGGATTCGTCAGACCAATAGGAAAACAGTTATGTTACTCGTGAACTGATGGTCAGAGGTCCTCTCACACAATTGAGTGTCTTTTCTTTGTTGCTTTCCGTAGCTCTTTCCTCTCCCTCCTTTTTTTCCTTTCATGAAGGTTTGCACTATCATCATTTGACCCAGACAGTCTTGCTTGCTCTTTACTTTTGGTCTTAAAAGCCCACAGTATGTCCCAGCATGGTGAGCTCTTTGAACCAGCAGGTCTTCTCATGTCATTTCAGCAGTCCAAAGTTTTAAAAGGAACTTTGTTTTTCCAGCCCACTGGTCAAGCTATTAGCCTAAATTACCCGTTGCATTTTAAAACTAATGGGCCTGTGCTTAGGTAAAAAAAGATTACAAAACAAAAAAAAATTCATGACTAAAATGAACTGGTTGTGGAAGGGAACACCCAGTTCACCCCATATGGTCAATGTCCCAAATGGAACCTGTGGGTAAGTGCCATGTCCAAGGGCACAATGGTTATATTCACCTACTAGAGCTTGCACAGACTAGACGACTAGAATGCTCTGCAATGGCGCTTTAAGCTTGACATTGACTAGTCGCTGATCATGGCCTATAGAGGGCGCAACAGGATAAGAAATCTTATGTTCACTTTTACGCTTCGTTTCCAAGAGTTAAAATGACAAATAAATGCATTCTCTGAGTGCGCTCCACTAGATATGTTTGATTATACCATCTGAATGATCAAAATTAATCGGGTGAATTCACGTGCTAATTGTACACGCAAGTTAATCGCGCCATTCTGCATTTAACGCACACACATACAGTATCTTGCATCACGTGCAAATAGAGAAACATTTAGTAGCGCATAAATGTATTGTCAACACTGTTCTATGATTTATCAATAAACTAGCTTAGAAACTGAAAAGTTCTAGCATATATTTCTTAGTAACTAAAACCCACAGCTTCACTATTAGTTAGGGTTTTTCCTGCATATAGAGAATTATGAGGCGGCCGCCACCGTCAAATTTCGTGCCGCATCCGGCTCTCGACAAATCTCGGACAGACAGTCACATCCTCAGATACACTTTTTCCACCGTGACGGTTAAGTTGCGGGTGTCCATTCTCAAACAGTATAGTTTGCCGATAGTGCTGTGTGGATCATAAACCGTGGGACGGGTCGGCGGGGCAAGTAATACAAACATAACGTTACAATTAATCAAGGGTGGATGACAGATAAATCATTATAATGTGTTGAGTTTAATAAAGACAATAATGCCCCCGGACCCCCCTAGAGGTAGGCTACCGAGCTACACCCACAAAAATACTGTGGGAAACACAGTGGGCTATATGATGGTCTACAAAAAATACAAATTGAGTTATCTTATTATTAAAATACATGGTCAGGGTTTTACCACCTCCACCTCGTTTTGAGCCAGGAACAACCCTGCTATTAGTAGAGAGACGCTGCTAGGTATACTTGGTTCACACGCAATCGCTCTCTGTAATTCATTTATATGTAATCTTTACTGTGCCACTTTATCTGTATCTGATTTAGAACGAACAAGAATCTGTGAGAAATATAATGACCCAAAGACAAAGAACTGAGAACTGGAGCAATAGCCTTGTGGGCAACGCTGTGTCATATGCCATAGCTGTGCACAAGGCAACCCATGTTCGAGTCTCAGCTCGAGGTTCAGGTTTTATTTGTTCATTATGACGTCATCAGTGACTAGTCAACGTCGACTCGACTTTAATCACATAGATGTCGACTTATATATATATATATATATTTTTTATCTTTCAATCCCTATCACCTGCAACCTTACATTTACCGGTCCTACAACTAGAAATCTTTGTTTTTTTTACCAGACCACCAATCTACAATCTTTTGGTTACCAGCCATTTGACGTACAGACTATTGTTAACTTGCTTGACAACCTACTATTGTTTACTCACAGTACCAGTCCTATGACCAACAACCTTTGCATTACCAGCCCTACGACCTATAACCTTTCGATCACCAGCCCTAAAACGTTTTGTTTACCATCCATGCAATCATACAACATACAATCATTTACTGTAGTTACTTGCATCTGCATCCTATGACCTGCATTCTTTCATCAACCAATTTACAATCTTTTAGTTATTAGACACACAGTAAAAACATACTACTTTTGGGTTTACCAGATCAATAAATACAATATTTTGGTTTCCAGCCATGACCTGCATTCTTTCATCGACTAAATTACAACCTTTTTTATTATTAGACGGATGTACAGTATAACATATCATTTTTGGCTTACCAACTCCATATAGCCTACAATCTTTTGGTTTCCAATGCAATTGACTGATCTGATCCAGTTACCTCTGTTATTTCATTATTGGACAGTTTGAAATTTTCAAAACCATCAATTATCATAATTGTTATATTGTCTGCAAGTACATTTCTGATTTTGAGTCTCTGAAACCTTTTAGTGTGTCTATCTCCACTAACACTCTAGGGCCCGACTGCGGCCAAACTCCAAAACTCTGCTAAACGACCAGCCTGGGAACAACCTGCAGATGAATAAACCAGAAATCTTCACTCTTCCTCTTCTGAAATGTTAAAAACAGCCTTTACTTCCACTAAAGTACCCCCCCCCCCCCCCCCCTCCAAAAAAAAGTGGAAGAATAAAGAAAGCAGTAGTTATAGAGCAGACTGAGCTATCAAGACATGATGGACTAAACATCTTAGAGCAAAATATCACAAATCAAACACTGTTTGCTGATGGGATACATTTAGGATATGAACGATGAACTTCACTCTTACCTGTGCTGTCAATCCGTAGGAACAAGAAGATCTTCTTCAACCTCCTCCAAATACACACCTCACAGACACCTGAAGTATCAAAGCAGCATCCTCCTAGAAATAAAGCTCCAGGTAAGGTCAAACACAGGTGTGATTACACACACACACACAGTAATCCTGCAGTGAGGAGCACAGAGTTGTGGAGTCTGCTCTCCTCTGCTGGGAGGTGGGAGGGACGAGGAACTGCTCCTCTAAGTGTTGGGTTTCAGTGGGGACGAGATGGCTGCCCTGCCCTGTTCACGCACATAAAATAGGGCTCTGACAGACTGCACCAATTATAGAGCAACTTTCCGGGATATTTTTGTCACTTTCTTTCTCGTCATCTCTTTCTTTTTCTCTCACACAAGTTCCTTCTCTTTCTCCGCTTGTCTCCATGGCTTTAAGGATTGATTCTTCTCTCCAGGCCAGGCTGAGCCTACAACAGGTTGCCAATGGGACCGATGGGTGATTTTTACCCACAAGGTTTGTGTCTATAGTGAGAGTTCACTATAGTGACTACAATGTGTCAAATGAGTGAATGAATGTGCATTTTCATTAAAACACGGATTTGAAAAATTGAAAATTGAACTGAGTGGCTCTTTTCTAGTGTAAAAGCTCCAGGGTTGTGCAACATTCAGAATTCAAGAATTGACCACCTTTGAGTTAAGGAAAACAGTCACATTAATTGGCCAAACACACAGGAAGTTGAATTGGAATAAGAGGAAAAGGAAAAATTCCCAATTGACTTCCATAGTATGGGGGAAAACTGGTATGTTTGGTTGCTGACATTCTTCAAAAAATCTTCTTCTGTGTTCAGAAGAAGAAAGAAATGCATACAGGTTTGGAACAACTTGATGGTGAGCAAATGATGACAGAATTTTCATTTTTGAGTTCTGTTTAGGCTTTGATGGGGTAGTGTGACCTACAAGTTAAAGAAGGATGGATGGATGGATGGATGGATGGATGGATGGATGGATGGATGGATGGATGGATGGATAGAAATATATTTTTAATCTCTTTAAACACTAGCAGTATCGTAATGGCAAGGTATTAGTCGAGTTGATCTCTCAGAGGAAACCCAATTAAAAATTACTTTTTTTACCTTAAAAGATTGTAGTGTTACCGACCTTCCTGCTGTTTTTTCCCGTCAGACCGTCTTGTTCTTTGAGGCCGAACATGCCAGATATCCTGTGTGCACGGCGTGTCTCTGAAGACCCCTGCTTTCTCTCCCTTTCCCTTCTCCTCCTGTCTTACTTTTCATGTCTCATCTGGACGTCTTACCACAGAGTACTTTCACAGGCATCGGGCACTCACGAAATCTTACAAACATGCACTTTCCAAACTCCCTAAATCCCATCGTTATGGACAGTAAAACACATCAACAGCCGAGCCACACAGCAATAAACATCCACCAGTAAAAACGTGCAGGAAGTAACTGCTCGTGCTTCATCTTGTTGAAAAGAAACAAGATCTATTTCCATCCTCTACCTTTTTGTAAGGGGTCTCGCTGGAGGTCGCTCTAACTTTAGCGCAGGGCAAAGTCCAGCAGAGGACAACTGATGGTTTGGCACAGATGCAGATCTACAAAAGTGATGAGGAAGTGAAGTTTATAGGTTCTTTGAACTCAAGTGATGAGACATGTAGGGTTATAAAGGTCATTCAGATCTGTTTCTGTTATGTAGATTTCATTATGAAAAAAAATTATTACAGCTGGAGCTTACGATTTAATTATGGGAAGATGTTTTTTTAATTTTCTGCCCGTTTCTTTAACATATAACAAAAAAATTACAAACTCTAGTGGTCCAAGGGCCTTGAATGGTGTTCTCCATTGGCAGCCAGTTGATCAGCCTACAACAGATAGGTTGTTACAACCATGAATTTTAACTAGATTCAGTGTGGGGGTGCTCTGATGCCGACTTGAAACCAATTTGAGTCATGTTTCAGTCCTAATCCTCAGATTGCATGCATCTTTTAATTTAAAGTCCCCCCTGTAATCCTATCCCTTAAAACTAATATTTGATCACCAAAATTACATAGGCCTAAAGTATTTAAAGGTTTTTTGCCTGTGTAAAAAATGAATTTCATGCCTTAAAATAGCTTGAATGCAACTCTACAGCCTTGCTTCATTTAGTATACGCGGAGTCGCGGAACCATATGCTAATTAGCCCCGCCTCCACTCACGCCAGCTCAGAGATTCACTCGGTTAACTTAACGTTACTGAGGTAAACGCTGCACAACGATATCACTCTTTACAACATCAGTAATTAATATAATTAGCATTTTGCTTGTCTATGTTATCAACAGCTAATAATGTCTTGCTAGTGTTACACAAACCATGTTTCCGTTTGCCATCTCAGAGTCAGGCATCTCTAACAATCGTCAGGAACGCTTTGAACAACTCAGAACACTCGCTATATTGCTAATCTACCCGATTTTTCAAATCAAAAGAAAAATGTAGGTTTACCTGGATAACCTGGACCCCCGCTATTAATGATATGCTAAAGCCTGCAGGAGTGGGACCTTGACATGATTGATTACAACAACTACAAGGTATGTGACGTCAGAAGGTTTCAAACCATGATTTTGAGACTGTCTTTGGTTCACTGCAGTTTTAATGAGAAAATACTCAGCAATGGTGTTGACTTATGATTTTGCACATGGCTTGAAAGCACATTAAAAACAACCAACATATAACATTAAAAACTTGATTTTCACCACAGGGGGACTTTAAAAAAAATAAGTTCAACTACTACTACAATGTTCATCACACTCAACATTGAATAGGATAAACTTGTTAAAAAAAAATTCATTAACAATAAAGAGTATCCCATAATCCATCGCAATGAGCTATAGTGTTCTGTTGACTTTGCAGCTTTTACAAAGTGTCATTTTAGTGCTGCTATATAGTGCTGAAATGACATTCTTTGAAAGTCATTTAGCACTGTACCCTGAAAGAAGACAGATTTATTTATTTATTAATCTCAGATTGTGTTAGACACAGCAACATTATATTGATTTATGTAAATAGGAAAAGAAACACAGTGATCATTGAAATTTTCATTGGCTGCGGTGAACAGTATTGACAAACTCTTTGCTTAGACGGTCAATGTCATTCTAGTTTTAGCAATGATAATCGTCTTATATAAAGAATATTAATAGATTTTATTACACGGCTCAACATAGAGGGATATGTAGCGCTCCAACCAGAAAAGTATCCTTTAGTTATGAGTCCATTTACTTCAGGTGCGTAGAGCCAGGCGAATGGTAGGAGTAGAGAGAGTGGCTAGCCGCACACTGATCCAATTGAGACAGAAAGTGTCTACGAAAACATTATTTTATTAATAAAGTGCAAAGTGCAGGTGAATTTAAAAACAGACAAGGCGAGCAAAACGTTTCAGCACATGCTTTCCTCAGTGCTCACTTAACAAACAAGATTCACCCCTTTTGAACAAGTCAGTAATTGAGATCAATTAGCTGAATCCAATTTTCACAGATGAGTGATTGAATACAATTATCTCAGGGAGAGTAATTACCCTCATTGATCACTTAAGCAGAATTCACAGCAGATTTTGACAACATTTAGCAGGAAATATGAAACATATATCTACAGAGAATAATCAGATTTTATAAAAAGCATGACAGTTCAAGTTCTTCATTCATACCCTCAGGAAATAGGGATTTAAGTTCAAAAATCCAAAAGGCCTCTCTTTGGAGTAATTTTCTGTCTCTATCTCCACCTCTCCTGTGGGGAAGGATCCTCTCGATGCCCAGGAACTTCATGTCAGCCAAAGAGTGGTTCGCAGACTTAAAATGACGAGAAATTGAGGATGTATCATCCTGTCTTCTAATAGCACTAGTATGTTCAATCATTCTTGTGCGTAAAGCACGTGTAGTTTTCCCAACATATAGTTGTGAACATGGACAAATGATGATATAAATCACATGTGTGCTTTTACAGGTAATCAATTGTCTGATCTTGTATGTTTTTAATGTACGAGGATGTGTAAATAATTTGCATTTAACATACTTGGTACAAGAGGAACAGTTGTGACATGGGAAATTACCCTGGGCATCGACAAGAGTGGTTGGAGATGAGATGTGGGTATCAGCATGAACAAGTTTGTCCCTCAAATTCGAGCTCCTGGAAAAGTCTCTTCCCTCTATAGAAAGGAGACAGCTAAGAACAGTCTTCTTCATGCCAACAGTGCTCATCCAATGCCCCTGAAACGCGGTCTACCATATAGTCAATTCCTGAGACTTTATCGTATCTGTTCCAGGAGAGAAGACTTCGAGTTGAAAGCCCAGAGCATGTATATGGACTTTAAATCACGGGGCTATCCCAACAAGTGGCTTGATACTGCTCTTGACAAGGTTTCTAGAATACAGAGAAAGGAGGTGACCAATTTGACTAAAGACACTAAAAATAAGAATTTTTCTTGTATTTTTAAATCCACATATAGTCCACTTAGCAATGATATCAAAATCATCATTAAGAAACACTGGCATATTATTCAAAGTGATCCCCAACTATTGAGTGTATTTAATGATCAACCACTTTGTGTCTTTTCCAGGAGCTCGAATTTGAGGGACAAACTTGTTCATGCTGATACCCACATCTCATCTCCAACCACTCTTGTCGATGCCCAGGGTAATTTCCCATGTCACAACTGTTCCTCTTGTACCAAGTATGTTAAATGCAAATTATTTACACATCCTCGTACATTAAAAACATACAAGATCAGACAATTGATTACCTGTAAAAGCACACATGTGATTTATATCATCATTTGTCCATGTTCACAACTATATGTTGGGAAAACTACACGTGCTTTACGCACAAGAATGATTGAACATACTAGTGCTATTAGAAGACAGGATGATACATCCTCAATTTCTCGTCATTTTAAGTCTGCGAACCACTCTTTGGCTGACATGAAGTTCCTGGGCATCGAGAGGATCCTTCCCCACAGGAGAGGTGGAGATAGAGACAGAAAATTACTCCAAAGAGAGGCCTTTTGGATTTTTGAACTTAAATCCCTATTTCCTGAGGGTATGAATGAAGAACTTGAACTGTCATGCTTTTTATAAAATCTGATTATTCTCTGTAGTTATATGTTTCATATTTCCTGCTAAATGTTGTCAAAATCTGCTGTGAATTCTGCTTAAGTGATCAATGAGGTAATTACTCTCCTGAGATAATTGTATTCAATCACTCATCTGTGAAAATTGGATTCAGCTAATTGATCTCAATTACTGACTTGTTCAAAAGGGGGTGAATCTTGTTTGTTAAGTGAGCACTGAGGAAAGCATGTGCTGAAACGTTTGCTCGCCTTGTCTGTTTTTAAATTCCACCTGCACTTTGCACTTTATTAATAAAATAATGTTTTCGTAGACACTTTCTGTCTCAATTGGATCAGTGTGCGGCTAGCCACTCTCTCTACATTACACGGCTCAACGGAATACTGAATTCTGATTGGTCAGTCGTAGCGTTCTGCAGGTAACAATGAAAAACTGCATAAATTAACATTTTAAAGCAAGACAACCACAGGTGGATAGAGTAATTTGGGGGTATTTATTATTATACCCTAATTATTAAACATTACCATACCTCCCCAGTTAATTAATCACAGTATATTAAGACATAACATATTACAACTTTTCTGCAATGTTATGTTCAAATATGCAAATTAGGCATTATCTAATTAAAATGCATATTTTAACCGCTGTCAAATCGATGAATCACATCTAATATATATATATATATATATATATATATATATATATTATATATATATATATACACAAACAAACACACACACACACACATATCCACGAGTACCATGACACAGATATTTTTATTTTTATTATTTACTGAGTAAGTAGTGTAGTAGTGGGTTTAATTAAGCGATAATCACTGACTGACTCACTGTACATAATCTCTCATTTATACTTATACACAAATATTTGGATCAGGAATGTTGTGCTATGTTTTCTACATTACGGAGCTGTTTTCAGATGTACACCCCGAGAGGGGAAATCCTCTGTAGGCATGGCTGCTTTGCCATGTTCAAGTCTCTAAACCCAACACCACGTGTTGCACTTCCTCTTCGGGTCAGAGAGTCAGAGCACGGCTTCCTGAATGTCATTAACAGCCATCCTTCTCCCAACTTTACCCACTGCCTCCATCTCACTAGTCCCAGGTTCCCGCAGGTTCCTCCGTGATGCCTTTTGCAGCACGCGGCTGGTATCTCTGATGGCCTTGTCGCCGGCGCGCTGACCCTTGCCCGGGCCGGCTGAGGCCTGTTTGCTCTCATCACCTGTTGAGGAGCTGGATTTGCTCTGATCCTCTTCTAGCCGCCGGGTCCTTCGCAGTCTTAGATGCCTCTTATCTGCGTCCTGGGTTTCAGCTGATTGGCTGTTGCCGTGCTCTGATTGGCAGATGTTCTCGGGAGCATGTGCCGAGCGAACTGACAGATTACCTTCTCCTCGCCCCGCCTCCTTTCTCGCTGGCCTATCAGAACCAAGCTTGGCTTGATTGACAGGTAGCAGTGGTTTTGTGGGGCTCTGTGATGGTACTCAGCGGGGAGCGTTCTGGTGACTTGGCCGGGCTGTCCTGCCAGCAAACCTTTGCTTTTCTTGGATACGCCCCCCACGAATTACAGCCCGCCGCTTTGGTGTCCTGAGCACTTCTGATCTTCTGCCACTGTGCCTCTCTCACCTCTAGGGGGAGCTCTAGCGGGGCAAGTTTCAGAGGGCGTCTCGGGGGGAGATTCTTTGAGGGCTGAACAGGAGCTCTACCCTGATCCTGTATGGAGGAGGAAGAGGAGGAGGAGGAGGAAGAGGAGAGCATCAAGTGACCAGGCTCCTCAGCATGTGTTGGTAACAGATGGAGGCCAGGTGTGCGTGAGAGACGGCCCTTTTTAGACACCAGCTGAATGCCACAGCCACTTAGATGGATCATCGCATTTTCCCCCCGGCAGGTCAAACTTTCCTGAATCTTTAGCACACACACATGCAAAAGTGTGACATTTACATGCAGTTTTCTATGACACGTTTTTTATGGGAAAAAATATTATACACACTGCCAGTGGAAAGTTTGGACTGACTGTTTTTTTTTCTTATGATGTTAAAAACCTAAATGCTTAAAATTTTGTTTTGTGGACACATAAGTTGTGCATAAATAGGATAAATAGGAACACATAATAGAGGAAATAAAGTGTCCAACAAACTCCTTTAAAAAAAAAAAAAAGCATGGCACCTCATGCTTTAAAGAAGCTAAAATATATTTTATACTTTACTATATATATATATATATATATATATATATATATATATATATATATATATATTATATATTTGGTATTGTAAATAGGCCTATAATTTTATTAAATTTTCCAAAAATGGATAAAAAACAATAATCATGTTTAAACTAGGGAATATATTTATATTTCATTTGCAACTGCATACATGTTTGATTACTGATTTAAAAAGAAACCGACTTCATTCCAAATGTGGAGTATATGTGCAGTTATTTTTTAAATGAAAACAATAATTTCCTCTAACAATTCAGTCACAACTGAACATATTAATAGAATAGAATAGAATGCTGATATACTCACAACCGATGCCATAATTTCTTGTGTGTGTTTTTGCCGAATCATCAGGCCGTGTGTGTTTATTTTTTTTCCGCTGTCCTGCACGAGACTGTGACTTTGCAGAGAGAGAGAGAGAGAGAGAGAGAGAGAGAGAGAGAGAGAGAGAGAGGTTAGACTGACAACTGTCTCAGTGATTGACAGTAAGATCCTTATGAGGATTGGGGTCAGTGTGCAGGTGTGTTGTGATCTCTGCTGGTGTCTAAGCCACTACACACACACACACACACACACACACACACACACACACACACACACACACACACACACACACACACACACACACACACACACAAACCCCCATGTGCTCTCATAGACACATGGTCTTTTTTCCTTTTATTGACATTTTTTTTCAAATGTTCAGTAGAGAATGTGATTATATTGTCAGCAGGCACTAGATGGCGCTACAGACTGCAGCCTCAAACGTGCATGACTGTGGAACGGAACACCAGCTAACTACTGACTAAATGCTGTACACTGGACTGTACACCGTCTAAAATTTGTTAAAAAGTAGGCTAGCCTACTATATGTTTAACATGACTGTTATTCTAGTATATTAAATCATAGAGTACTTGGACTCAGACTGCAGTTATGAATGAACTTGGACTCGGACTCACTCAGGTGGACTCTGACATGTTGGTAACCCTTTGTTTGAGTTTTCCCGGACTCAACAAGCTGGACCCAACACTATTAAATCAACTGGATTAATTAGCATTGTTTAATTTCAACAAATATTGAGTCAAAATATAGATCAATGCTTTTGGAATTGGAAACAAAGGTCGAGTTCAGCATATTGCATTGTGAAATACAGAATTCCCTGCTGTGCGTTTTGTTTGCATTCAGCATATTTTGGCAAATTACTCAGCATTATTCTGACATTTCTTTATTCTCCGGGTAAAAACAACAGATCAAATCTAAATTGACACATGTGGAAGTGTAAAGCAAGCAAATGATCCCCGGTTTGACGATCTTACTCTCCATTTGTGAGGCGGAATGAGATATCCGGTGGCCTAATCTTCTCTAAAGTCCTCATAGTCACCCTGAAATCCTCTTCTTCCATGCTGGGGCTGATGGGATTATATGAATGGCTGTGGTGTTGAGTGAGAGCTGATCCTGGTGACCCAGAGCAGGGAAAGTGCTGTGGTAATCCAGACCGAGCTAAGCGCCGCATGGGGCGCGACAGCCTGAAATAGCAAGCTGACCACATATTCGCAGCACGGGCATGAGTGCAGAGACACCAAAATTGGTTTCAAAAGGGCAACGGGCTTAACGAGCATCAGTGCAGCACAGGCTCTCAAATCTGGGGAAGAATTGTAACAATCTGCCTGAAACCCCACGCCTCAGAGCCAGCCATATCCATCTGTCCTTATCCGCGCACAGATGTGGTTGTTCAGATGGAACCAGCTGATAATGGTGCTTTTGTGTGTATTTCTGCTCTGGTTCACAATATTGTTGGGCTGTGAGGAACTACCGATAACACATTCACTTCAAAGTCGTCAGGTGAGATGAACATGACAAACTCTGAATACATATATTTAGCTTATTTAAAAATGTTTATAATGAGTATTGCTCAGTGGTTGCTAGGTTCTGCTGGATGGTTGTCAGGTTGTTACTAAGGTGTTCTGGCTGTTTGACAGGGCGTTGCTGGCTAAGATGTTCTGGGTGTTGCTAAGCATTTGCCAGGGTGTTTTTAGATGGCTGCTCGGGTGTTACTAAGGTGTTCTAGGTGTCTGCCAGGGTGTTGATAAGTGGTGGCTAGGGTGTTCTGGGTTGATGCCAGGGTATTGCTAAGTTATTCTGAGTGGCTTCCTGGGTGTTGCTAAGTAGTGGCTAGGATACCTGACTGCCAGGGTGTTGCTAAGTTGTTGCTATGGTGTTCTAGGCTGATGCCAGGGTATTGCTAAGGTGTTCTGAGTGGCTACCTGGGTGTTGCTAAATGGTTGCTAGGGTGTTCTGCATGGCTGCCAGTGTGTTGCTAAGTGTTGGCAAGGGTGCTTGGCTGCCAGGGTGTTGCTAAGTGGTTGCCATGGTGTTCTAGGTTGATGCCAGGGTAATACTAAGGTGTTCTGGGTGGCTGCCAGGGTGTTGCTAAGTGGTGGCTAGGGTACCTGACTGCCAGGGTGTTGCTAAGTTGTTGCTATGGTGTTCTGGGTTGATACCAAGGTATTGCTAAGGTGTTCTGAGTGGCTGCCTGTGTGTTCCTAAGTGGTTGCTTGGGTGTTCTGCATGGCTGCCAGGGTGTTGCTAAGTGGTGGAAAGGGTGCTTTGCTGCCAGGTGTTGCTAAGTGGTTGCTAAGGTGTGATGGGTTGATGCGAGAGTATTACTAACACCTTGTCTACACCGGATGCGAGCGATGCGACTAAAAACAATAAAGCTTATTAGAAACAGCGATTCTGACCTACATTGGTTGAGCCCGCGACGTGAGCGGCATCTCAGACAGTAAACTGATGCTCGTCCTATAATGCTTTGCAACTGACGCTTTTTCGCATCCAGTGTAGACAGCCTTTAGCTATTGCGGCACGACGTGACGAGGTGTAGACACGGGGTAAAGTGTTCTGTCAGTGTGTTGCTGAGTGGTTTGTTCTGAGTGATTTTCACTTGTTTTATCCACCAAGTGAAAAATAAGCTTGATCTGAAAAGACAAGAGAAAAATTGGAATGTTTAGTATAATTCTAAGATGTAATTTCATGCCAAAAAAAATGACAATTGTCGATTCTCTTTCATCACCAGGTGCAACACATAATTTGCACACAATTTCTTCAAGCTCACAACAGTTGTTCTCACAGCTTTCGCAAGATGTTTCCAGCCATCCTACTAGAGAAAAATACGATTTTCTTCTCAGATGCCTGGTGGAGTTCATTGTATGTGTCTCAGCCTAAAGTTGTTTCTGCTGAAATGTCAAACACCTGTAGTGCAAAGAGGAAAAGAGGTTATTACAGCAAAGACGAGAATCTCACAGGGTTTGTGACGGTTGGCTCCAGACAGGCCCACTATGAACAGAAGTGCTCTGTTTAGTGGCAGTCCCCCGTGGAGAGGTCACTGACCGCCTGTTATACGAGGGGATTTAGACACACACGGTTCAACAGTGCTTTCCCATAAAAGCACCGCAAACACGAGAGAGGAAATAATGACAGCAGTTTTATTTTTGGATAAATTATTAAACTTAAACTTAGATTTGAATGACCAAAAAATGAATGCAGTCTGTTTTTTGGAGATTTAATCTTCTGGAGTTTCGCAGGACATTTGCATGCTTTCTTATGCAAATATAATTTATTTGACATAGTGGCAATAGGGTGCTAAAGGATATAATCTGAAATGAAAGGACAGTACTCTTGGCTAGAAATAAAACCCAAGTCATTTTTGATGAAGGTGGATTCATTTAGTCCCAGAATGCCCTAGTGCATTAGCTAAATACATTTTTCATTACTCTTTATTAAAATTTAAATAGCTTATGAAACTTATGAAGTTAATGCACATATTATATATATATATATATATACAGTGTGTGTGTGTGTGTGTGTGTGTGTGTGTGTGTTATAACTTATTTGTTGTTTTGTTGTATTACATGCATTATGAGCACATATATATCCCGTATCCAGGAAAGTTGTGGGACATTTTATAAAATGCAAAAAAAAAAAAAAAAAAAGAATCTGTGATTTGTTAATTCTCTTTAACCTTTATTTAACTGACAAAAGTATAAAGAAAATATTTTCTAAGTTTTCACTGTCCAAATTAAGTGTATTTTGTAAATACTGCAAAAATGGCTGCAACACACTCCAAAAAAGTTGGGACAGAGGAATGTTTACCACTGTGTTACATCACCTTTCCTTTTAATTACACTTTTTAAATGTTTTTTTGAGGATGAGAATTGAGGATACTAATTGTTAAAGTTTTGCAAGTGAATTTTTTGCCCGATCTCGCCTGATACAATCCTAATATACACTTCCACATCAATGCTACTTTCACACATATGCAAGTCACCCCGTTTCCACTGTTGCACACCCGTACCATGACCGATGTTTGCTTTTGCACCTATCGCTAATGAAAATCTGGATGGTCATTTTCTTGGATGGTCCTTTTCGTCTTTGGGACTGAGAACTCAAAGTTAGTTTCACATCACACATTTCCACAGAGAACTCGCGCGATCTCTGCATTGACCAGATGTATAGATTTCTCCATGCGTGAGATTCAAGTGGCATTTCTTGACGCATCGTCAGACTGTGTTAAGTGACAACGAGTTTTCAAAGTACTCCTGGATACATTTAACACAGTAGCACGATGGTTTCTCATGCAATGCCATCTCAGGGGTCAAAGGTCACACACCTTCATCAGAGGTCTCCTGCCTTGCCCCACATGGACCGAGATTTCTCTGGATTCCCTGAATCTTTTCCATATTATGTATGCTAGACGGTGAAAGACCTAAATACTTTGCAGACTTGCATTGAGAAATGTGATTTTTTAATTGTTTGACAATTCTCTGGCACAAGTAGTGAGCCATGAACCAACTTCTTCTCTGCTTGCAAGGACCGAGTCTTTGGTGGATGCTCCATTTTAACCGCAATCACGATACCCTCGCCTATTACCAGTTCAACACACTGTAAAAAAAATATTTTCATTATTTGTAATCACAACTTTTTATCTTTTGTCAAATCAACTTCGATTATTAATGTAGGTTCAGATAACATAATATTTTTGAGTTTCTATGGATTGAACCAATCTCCTCCATTGCATTAACTCAATTGTTTAATTTCAATTAACTAAAAAATTTTAAGGCAACCAGGTTTAACTTACTTTTTTAAGTTAAACCAACAATAATTGTTTACAGTGTGCTAATTGTGAACTGTTTCATAACAGGTCAATTGGATATTCTAGTTTTTTAACTCTTATTTTGCCTCGGTCTCAATTTTTTTGAGCCATCAAAATCTAAATTTGTTTATTCTTACAAAATACAATTAATTTGGCCAGTGAAACATTCGGCATTTTATCTTAGTGTTTTTGTCAGTTAAATAAAAGTTAAAAAGAATGAACAATTCACAGATTCTTGATTTTATTACATTTTACATGTCCCAACTTTTCTGATATATAATTTTACATCAATTATATATGTGTATGTGCATACAATTACTGATAAAAATAATAATTACCAATACATATTTACTTAATTATTATTTTGTTTAAATCATCTTTTTTTATTTTTTTATTTTATAAAACTTTCCAGGATTTTTTTATTTTATTCCCAGCATTATGTGGATTTGGCCTTTTGGCTCTCACTGTATGTGCAAATGCATAATTGAACACATACATGTGTACATAAGCTTATGTAATATCTCTCTCTCTCTCTCTCTCTCTCTCTCTCTCTCTCTCTCTCTCTCTCTCTCTCTCTCTCTCTCTCTCAGCACCTGCATATTAGACAGGCCGTTCATATCAGTGATTTATAAAGAGAGAGGTTAGCTCTCCTCCTCGGGTGGCTTGACTGGGTGCTGAAGCTCTTTTGAGCTGCGTTTTAAATTACAGGCTGGATCCAGCGCCAGAGATCCAGCTTTCCTCCACCACTGCTCTTATGCTGTCGCTCTCCCCCGGCCTCAAACAGCAGCCTGACAGCTTAATTAGCCAGCAGCCACGGGAGATGAATAGGGCCGAGGAACATTCGCTTCCACCTACTCAATAAAGGCCGGCATCCAGCTGTAGACCCACCAAACACCGAGGACGCTGATGTCACAGAGGCTGCTGAACCGCAGCCTTCAGCAAAAGAGTGAAAAGAATATTCATTTGCTGGAGCATTAGCTAATGTACTCTGTTACTGATGACAGCGCTGTGATTAGCATAAGAAATCAGCTCTGTGGGAAAACATTCTGTGCGATAGATTCTGTTATGCTCTCAGCCTGGACCAAGAAGATAAGTCAAATTTACTCTATTTAGTTCAGGAGGCCCCTAAAGGGATAGGGTGGTGGAAAAATAATATGAGACGGGAGGAAAAAATAATAAGTCCTTGCTTTTGCATTCTCTCACAAATGTTTAGCGTTCCTCCGAGAAACTTTGCATTCGCTTGCAAAACTTTTTAAGTTTTAAGAGAAGGCAAAATGATTGTATTTTTTTTTCTCTCCCATCTCATATTTTTCCGTCACCATGTCCTTTTAGGGACTCTGTATTTTCCTGGTTTTATTGTGAATGATTTTTTTGTTATTCCAAAGAAAAAAGAAAAAATGCTAACTTTTCGGCAGACACCACCAAACTATGGAACCTTGTTTCTGCCACAGAATAATAAAACAATTTTTAAAGGTATTCTATTCTAACTTTTTTCTCAGAATTGTGTGATATAAAGTCGCAATTGTGAGTTATAAAGTCAGATTTGCGAGTTTATATCTGAAAGTTCTGACTTTGGTACTCCCAATTGCAACTTTATATCTCGCGATTCTGACTATTTTTCTCAGAATTGCATGGTATAAAATAAAGTCGCAATTGCATGTTATAAAGTCAGAATGGCAAGATGTAAACTCGCAATTGCGATAAAAAACTAATTTTGAGATAAAAAGTCGCAAATAACTTTATTTTTTATTCCACGGTGGAAACAAGCTTCCATACCAAACCCATGTGTCTGGTGGAAAATAATCTTAACCAATTAATTAAATAGATATAGTCATTGTTTTAGGCTCCAGTTGAACAATATCTTACAAAGAGTGAACACAATTATTTAATGCTAATTGACGTTAATATAATAAAGGCTTATGGAAAAATAGCAAATGACAAAAGATCTGAAAACAAGCGTTACCATTTGGATACATTGGGTGAACTTGACCTTCAGCATCCAGGACATGGTCAGAAAGCCTCCTCAAAAGTGTGTTACATCTACTTTCTGGTATAAAACTATTTACATCATACAATCAATTCCTGATAATAAAATCAAGTCTTGCCCTACAATTTTGATCTTGTTGGACGCTACTGTAAAATGGGTTACTAATGCTGTTAGCAACTGCCAAATGCATACATGTAAATGCATTGAGTGGTTTTACAGTGACTAATGGAGTTAACAGCCTCATACATTTTTCTTTTATAAAATGGTAACAAAAGCAAATTCAGTTAAAAAAACCCCCACAAATTTTCAATAATATAATTTGGGTCACACTTTAGATATAAGGGTCCAATTCTCATTAACTATTAACCACGACTTTTGCTTCAATAAACTCATAATTACTGCTTATTAATAGTCAGTATAGTTGTTAAGTTTAGGTATTGAGTAGGATTAAGGGATGTAGAATATGGCATTAATATGCTTCCAGACGGCAACATAGTGTCGGCTCAGATCCGGCCCACATCTGGACGGTGTAATCCACATGTATTGGGCCTGGGCCGACACAATGTTGCTGTCTGGGTGCTTTATACTGTACGTACTAATAGTGAGGATTGGTCCCTAAACTAAAGTGTTACCTTAATTTGTTTAAAAACCGACCTAATGCCATTTAACAATTCTTCCGCAAAGGAATGTAAATTGTTAGCATAAACACTGGCTAACTGTAACTTGGGGAACTTCAGTTGATGTGCATTTGCAACTGAGAATGTGGATCATTGAATCAGATTTTCTAATCAGATCTGTTCATTTTCTAAACATTTTACTGCACTGACAAATTAATAATGAAATATCAACCCGATCTCACGGCAATTCGTACGAATTTTACGAGGTGGCTAATTAGTACGAATTCATACAACCTCATATTTTACGAGTTGCCCAATTCGTATGAATTCGTACGAATTACCTACCCCTGACTCCTGACCCCTGACCCCGCCCCTAAACCTAACCATCACTAGGGTTTAGACAAATGTGAGGTCATACGAATTCATACGAATCAGTCACATTTTACTCACTTGTACGAATTGGTCGTGAGATAGCGTTGGAAATATACTGTAGATGTGCTAACAAAAACTTGAAGTTTGTACTGCCCAACACTACTGTATTAGCTCTTACTTACCGCCTATCTCAAACTAACACAGTGCTTTTCTCACTCACTAAAACACAGGCACACACTTTTTATTGGTAGAAAATGACAGCTTCATATTCTTCCACTCCAGACGCGAGTGTGGTTTCCACAAATAGGTTCGCAGTGAAATTCACAGGCACATTCAGCCCCTTCTTTCTCTCTCTTAAAGTCTAGCTCCTTCACTAGGATTCATTTAGATTTCACACATCGAGAAGGTGATGTTAGCTCCACTGTGTATAAGTCAGGTTTGCTCTCACTTACATCACACTACAGATCCACTAACTATCTTTAATGCATTACTACTAGAACTTTATCCCATTGCAACTTTATCCATCTTGCAACGAGTGAAATAATCTTAAATGCAAAGTGACTGCAAGTGTCTGAACAAGTACAGTAGACTGTGCAAAGGAAAAGCTTTTTTTTTTCACAGATTATTAAAGCCCTGTAGGCAGGATGAAGCAGTCATGTACACTGTTAATGATAAACATTCACATTTTAGCATGTAAAATGCATCAATATGTCAAAGTTTCTACGTGGTAATAAGAAGCAGGTGTAAATTACCTTCTCTGCTGATAACCGTACACCTGCAGAACAACTTGCATTGCATAGCATCATTTATCCTCTGCAATTTGGTTTCAAGGAGACTTCTGTGTTGACAAACGAACACCTGCAAGCAAATGTTAGCATTGCAATTTGTTTCTTTGTATGTCATCTTCTGAGCGTCTTTATGGTCGGAAGTCAGAGATACAGGTAGGACTATCCCACATCCGATTTTGAATCTAATCCAGCATTAGACCTTGGGTTACAATGTTTCGCACTTATAAACTGAAAGTGTTTTAGCATATACTGTTAGCACAGCGTTAGCATTTTTAACCACAGATTATTAGGCGTTCCGTGGAGCTTTTGTGATGTTAACCTCAAAGTTTGGTGCCAGTACAGTGTGAATTTCAAGTGTGAAACATCCATATGCTCAATAACTCATAAACAGAGACCAAACTGACTTAAATTAGCCCAGGTTTTGCTCAGTTTAGTTGGTTTAAGATGGGTTAGCTCGTGTTTCAGCCTTATAGTCTCCCATCTTAAAACCTGCAGAACAAACCAACAGGACCAGCTAACCTTAAGCTAGTTAAAGATGGTTTATTCAGTAGAGAAGTGTTGATATGATTTTGTTTACATTAAACATTATACATTTGAAACTTATTCATGATTACTTTGTTTGTTAAAAAAATTATGCATAAACTATTTTTATATATATAAACTAACGCTGCATCCGAAATTATATACTTCCCAACAGTACGCCAAAATTAGTAGTATGTCAGAAGAATACATATTCCAAAAACAGTAGAAAAGTTCCCCCGGATGACCGAATACTTCTGCCGAGATTCTGAAGTGATGGACACTTTACTATCCCATGAGGCCACGGGAGAGGATTTATGAATGGCAGTGAAGCGACGCAACTGACGCTGGAAGGTCACATGACAGTAACAACATGGCAATCTAATTCATACTACCAATATTCATCCTGTATAGAACATTCTTTTTTAACAGTCGTGAAGTAAATTCAAAATCAAATGTAGTAGCCTACCTCCTCACACAGTATTTTGGACGCAGAGTAAGGCTTCATAAAATGCATTAGCATTAGCAACATTAGAACATTAGCAATTCAATTCAGTTCTCTTATAAAGTCATTGCCTGATATTATGAAAAGTTAGTTTTTTTAGACTTGTGATGATGAATATACAATGTGATGATAGCTGCAATGTTTTGATCAGTTATTAGATCTTCGGTTTACATTGCAAAGCATGGTACATAACTACAGCAGAATGGCTATACAGTAGCAGCAATAAACGTCACAGCATTTGATCTATTGCCTGTAGTTAAAGTTTAAATGGCATCTTGAGGAATTACTGATTTTCTTTGTGGCACACAAATGACGCCTACATGCCTTTCGACAGCTGCTGAAGAGATCCTGATGTGAGAGATAAGGTGGGAAGGATTGTGTGGTGTGATACAGCACCTTTCACCTCCCATCATGCACTGAGAAAATGGACTAATTTTGGGCCCAGATAGAAAGCACGCTCTGCACGCTTATTGACAGCACATATGGGAACACAGGAAACTGGAAACAGAAAAAGACTTTGGCAACATGGTTATTTGCAAACAGTAGCTGTCAAAAAGTCATGTGCACAGATGTGAAAGCTAGTGCAAGTGTGAAGTGGTGAGTGCATCTATGAGTCAGGGTTATTATACTAAAAAAAAACAAAGAAATCGTTACTTTAAATAAAATAAACGTAAAAAAAATAAAAAATATATTTTTTTAATTTCAGCCAACTGACATTTCTCATTTTTGTTTGTAACTTACTAAAATAACAAAAATAAAAATGTCATTGTTAAAAAATTATTACGACAACATATGTTTTAACATTTATAAGTTATACAAGATTTAACTAAATTAAATAATTAAAGTCAGTTTAATGTAATTTAAGTTGAAATGACTTAAACATCCAAGTTGATTGTACTTAAAAATTTAAGGCAGCAACTTTTTTTTTACAGTGGCTGAAATCAATAAAAAACTATATAGACATTTTAAAAACAAAAAAAGTGACACAAACCCAATAAAATTACTAAAACATTACAATTAAAATTAATACGAACAGTATAAAAATGTGAATCTGAATAAAAACTATAAGTAACACTGATGCGAATGTTTAATCTTTAATCGAACTGTTTTTAAACAAATGTGTGTATTTACAGTAAAGATTTTTATATTTATAATAAGTTGAGATTTCGAAACGTTTAGTTTCGAAACTAAAAATGTTCTGTCACCAATAAAACCAATGAATTTGTGTTTATGCAGATTGTCACATGATACAGAAACTGCCAATCAGAGAGCAAGGAAGTTGACATTTTTTTTATTCAAATTTTTAATTCACCCCAGTCATGTGGTCAAGAGGTCAGCCGGCCACACTATGTCATGCACACACAACTAATAAGACAAACAAACAAATTTAAATGCCCATTGCAAGTTTTCCCAATAAAGGCAAAACAATATGTTGACAGTCCCGACTTTGAATCCGTATCATGACGGATTCCCTTCTTTAGTCAGTAAGGGTCACACAGATTATTTGATGTAGTGGGATCTTTAAAGATCCCTCAATAACGGATTCTATTGCCGAAAGAGATTACTGTTGAAATGAATGTAGAGCAACATGATGATTATTGCGAATAATCATATTTATACGGCAGCGTGAATCACACTGCTGTGGGTGGACAGACTGATTTAACAATGCAATATTCCTCTAGCATTAAGATAAAAATATAGTAGCTGAGAGTAAACAAATGAAAAATTGATGGTCACAACAATTGTTTGTTTCTCTGCTGATAGACAAAAAACCCTGTATATTGTCAATTAAATTATATATAGGGGAGACCGGGGCTAGTTGCTATATCATCATATTAACTCCTGTCGCCCCTATAATAATATCAAGAAGAAATGTGTGGTTTATTATTTATTTGTTTAAGTAAACAGTTTTGATACACATTTTATTATGTCAATGCCCACCCAGCAGTAGATATGTTGCCAGTCATAAAGTTATTACATTTCATCCATTTCACACATACAAGCTTATCTGTCTGAGTAATTGTCATCAGGCTATTATATATAGTATGCAAGAACAGTTTATTAATGTAAAATACATATTATTCTGTCCTGACCCCAGAAACCATCATGTACATACATAGGTTAATGTGACAACCATAAAAAGTGGAAAATAATGCTTTTTGTTGTTGTTGTGCAAGTGAAACGGAGAACGTATTTCAGACAGTGTTAACGTTAAACTATATGTTTGTGCGGCGGCGGCGGCATTTATGAGGATTAGTTGCTTTGGTTTTATTTGATGTAACTTGTATTTCCCCCATATGGATACATGGGGAACTTTTTTTTTTTTTTTGACAAAGTGTTTTAATTTGTTTGCTTCTATATCTGAATATGAATTTGAGTATGTGCCTTAATGAAATACAAACTCCACAATTGAAAGATACCCCTTCAAGGCACATATACAGTATGCTGAATGCTGTAAAAATGGGAATGCATCTGAGTTTAAAATATGCCTTTTTAATTTGTCAAGGATATAACTACTTACAATATATGCACTGTACAATATTATAAAATGGTAGCGATTTACATAAATTTACATGAGTGCTGCAACATATGCTGTGAAATCCAGAATGTCAGACGTCAAGTTGATTGGTATTAGAAGGGTGCGCTGTTTGAGCCTGGAAACACTCCCCGCTGGCAGACTCGGAAATTGACTAAAAGAGTGCATGGGAGCAACGGAGTCCCTCTGGAATTTCTCTCATTAATTAGTCTTGTCTGAAACCGAATTACTTTGGTGGGCACTTTGGGCTTTCCATACCTCAGTGATCCACATCAAGACAATTATTCAAGATTTATTTTCCCAAGAAAACATCAACAGGGTTCCAAGCCGAAAGTCACTTAACACCTAAAGCCTTTGGATAATTTTTTTAAATAACCAATTCATGTTTTTTGTGTCACATTTCTCCTAATCTATTACCAGTCGCCTGCCAAGAATCCTGGATTTTAGATACAAACGAACCATCCTGACTGCTTCTGATTTATTTGCTTCACAGAGGTAAAATTAGAGACAAACTCTCAATTGAAAATGAGGTGGTGAAATGAAACAGAAATCAAGGAAATGCAAAACAAATTGACAAGTAATGGAACCGATAATCCAAACAAACTCCTATACCCATTCTATACCCAGTTGTGGCCTAATGGCTAGAGAGTCAGACTGGTAACCCGAAGGTTGTGGGCTCAATTCTCTATCCCGGCAGGAAATGACTTGAACAAGGCACCTAACCCCCAATCGCTCCCCGGGCGCCGGAGTGAGTGGCTGCCCACTGCTCCCGGTGTGTGTGTGTGCTGACTACTCACTACTCCTAATGTGTGTTCACTAACTTGGATGGGTTAAATGCAGAGGGCAAATTCCGAGTATGGGTTACCACACTTGGACTTCACGTGTCACTTTCACAAATTCCTACTAGCCAGTATTTGTGATGTTAGTTATTGTCCGAGTTGGAGTCTTGATCTTGAGACCCATCAAAACCACATAAACGTGGCCTGAGTTGCATTACTGCTTTGGTCTTAGTTTAGAGCCTCCTACTAAAAGGTGATACTTAACCAATTTCTACAAGGTATCTGATTACAGAAAATAAGCAACATTTCAATGGCTTTGAATGGCTATTTAGCCACTGTACAAAGTGAATGCAAGTCAGCATCTTCTCCATTTCAGTTATTAAACTGGACAAACTCATACTTGAAGAGGTATTGGTCTGGATCTGGGTCTCGAGGGGTCAAGTCATGCTCTGGGTCTTGTAGGGTTTGGTCTCGACTCCAACTCTGGTTTATTGGATGATCCTAACTGTGACGCAGATACTTATATATTATATTCTGGAAACAGACTCAGTATAAGATTTAGTTTAAAATTGGAAAGTGACATGTATGCTGTCATATCAGAGATGCAATTCAGCTAGTGAACAAAAACAATCCCTAGCACAAGCAGAGAATGAGAAATGTTGATTACATTCTGACCGTTCATCTAAAAGAGGTGCACTATGTTTTTCAATCAACGTCAGAGCAATTTTAGGCCTATGAGGTAACATCTGATTGGCAGGGCATCCTTCTCAAGACATAATCAAAGTGTAAAATACATAAATAACTGTCTTTATTGATGCATTTAAATAAGTCTCATTCAAATAAATGGTTGAGAGAAAAGCAATCATTGCTAGGGTAAGCATACATTATACATTGATTGTTCACAATGGAATAATAGTCGAGTCAACGTGCTGTTTTTTATATAAATCCCGATGAAAAACAATCATTTGCGATGCCGTAACGTTCCCATTGTGAGGCCCAGTTTTAGTGGATGTTTTGGAGTCAGTTGTCAAACAGTACTTTTAAAAGGGTTATTTGCTTTTTATATTGAATCCAGAGCTAAAGTAGCTATCGCTTCGCCTCATAACAGTATACGCATACCAGTTTGAACAAAGCACATGCAATTATTCTCCTCTCAGGACCGACTTTTGCTGTCTCTCGTCTGTCACCTCTAAATATAACGCACTTGGAAAGTCTCTACACACATGTATAATTTACAGAAAACTTTTGATTGAAATTAAACGGACAAAACGAGAAAAAAAAAACGAAACAAAAAGTTAACGGAAATGATGACGCACATCAAACAACTAATACAACATGCTATGGTTGGCAACAATATTTTGGCATGATGTGAATCAATGTCTTATTCTTCTTAAATAGAATTGCTTATAGAAAACAATACCTGATACTGTGTAGTCCTTTTCAAATCAGTTTTATCGTTATTTCCTCTTCGTTGGTGTGGCACTTGTATCTTAAGAAAGAACCAGAGGCTGCTCACCGTTTGATAAAACACATTTTCACATGTTCCTTAAAAAATTATATATATCTCTCCCTTTGTATTATTCAGAACACAAATCGTCTGATAAGATATCAGGGTGGTATTATTTTATCCAAACCCACTCAGGTGCTGCTCAAAAGGGCAAAGAAGGCCCAGGTGAAGTTTTCTGCAAAAATAGATATCCATGCTTCATGCTTTTTTACGAAGTTCTTATATATCCATCAAACTTTCAAGCATCCTGCTCGCGTGATCCAACGTCATCTCGCAAGGGCCAGGGAATGTCGAAAAAAGTGCAGGAATGAGGTTTGGTAGAGCAGCAGCATAGGATATGTGTTTGGCGATGTGTCACCGTCGCTCCTCAGATGGACTTGCGTCGTCTCATGAGCCGGAGGTTTTCTGTGAAGCTGTGGAGCCCGGGTGAGACGGAGCTGATGGGAGAGGGAAGGAAGCTGTTTTTCAACGTGCTCGGCGAGATCTCCTCTATGCGGTAGGACACCGTCGAGTGGTAGTGATGGTACTGATGGGGGCTCAACTGAGAGCCGAACGAGTTCTGGTGCGGAAACGCGCCACCGCCTCCTCCTCCCATTCCCAACCCGAGACCGACAGAGCTCCCGAACTCATGCGAATGGTAGTGCATGCAGGAGCAAACGGACTGGAGATCGGTGACCTCTGGCCTGAAGCGGTGCTGCTGCTGCTCTCGTCTCCGTCGACTCCTCTGGAGCGTGTCCTCCTGGATGTGGATGATCATGCTACTGCGGTTCCCCGCCAGGGAAGCTCTCTCCTCGGCGTCCCGTCGCTCGTCCTCGCTGTTCATGGTCAGGAAACGTAGTACCACCAGGTTGAGAAAGGCCCCGATGACCGTCAACCCCACTAGGATGTACATGAAGCTGAACGCCACGTAGACGGGTTTTCTCTGCAAGGCTTTGTTCTTCTGAAGGGCCACAAAATCCCCAAACCCGATGGTGGTGAGTGTTATGAAACAATAGTAATAGGACTGAAAGAAACTCCAGTCCTCGTAGTGGGAGAAAGCTGCCGCGCCGATGCAGAGCGTTCCCATGCAGGAGAAAAACCCCATGGTCACCATGTTCTCCATGGAGACGTCCGTGATGCGCATCCCGCAGCACTTTTTGATGCGCTTCAGCAGGTACTTGACGAAGGTGTTCATCCTCTCGCCGAGGCTTTGGAACATCACCAGCGTGAGAGGAATCCCCAGCACAGCATAAAACATGCAGAACGCCTTTCCCGCATCCGTGCCCGGAGCCGCGTGACCATAACCTGGAGACCAGAGAGAGAAGTGATCAGATCAAAGATGACAACAAACAACAAAACTGAGTGTGCTGAGAATACTGATGCTTAAAAATCTGGGCTGGTAACCAAATGTTGCAGGTGTGACTGTGAACCCCGCATGAGCTGCCACCATTGCACTGCATGGGTTTCTAGTTAGTTGATTTTTTACTTGTTTTCCCAGGTAAAAACATATCCAAAATGAAATCCCTAAAACAAGTTAAAATTTCCATAAAAAAGTGCAAAGCAACATCACTTAAAACGGTACAAACGCAAAAGTCTGCTAGACAGTGAAGGCCTCGCGTACGTGTTTTACGTCACAGGCATGCACCAGTACAGGAAAATAACAAAACATTATCAAACTAAAATATAGCATTAATTTAATTGACAAAAAAAAACAACAAAATCTGGCCGACACGCGAAGAGCACCGAGGGTCAACGCAGCAGCTTTACCATATTAAACATGAAAAACTGTGTCAGCGTCTCTTTCACTTTCAGTGCTTTACATTGCCACCTAGCCGCCTGGAGTGCACACTACATCGAATTTCACACACTTTTGCGTCACCATATGCACGCAGATTTCCCCCCCATAACGCTCGTCTAGACGCAGAATAAAAAGTGATAACGCAACGCCACTTTTGAGTTTTCTCTTCAGATCGTTTCCGTGTACACATAGCCTTAATGTTGTTTATATGTCTATGCTTTTAGACAAACCATGCGCAAATTCATGTCAACACCTACAGCATTTTCTCCTTAAAACTGCAGTGAAAAAAAGACGTGGTTTGAAATCGCTGGTGTTTCTGACGTCACAAACTACCTTGTAACCAATCACGTCGACGAGTGGATCTCTGAGCTGGTGCGAGTGAGTGGAGGCGGGGCTCATTTGCATATTCATAGAACCGCGTATACTAAATGAGGCAAGGGTGTAGAGTTACATTCAAGCTATTTTAAGGGATGAAGAAATTTATTTTGGTGATCAAAGATTAGTTAAGATATACAATTATTGAGGGGGACTATAAGACTTAATTTTAGGAGAATAAATGATAGAGAATTAGAGATTTTTTTTGCAGTAATTTTTCACAACAGGTGCTTTTTGAATATTATAGTTAACTAGAAATCCATTTACATATTGGTGCTTTAATGATTCCAGAGTCCAAATTGATCATACAAAAAAAAAAAAAGCCTTACATCTTAAGTACAATCAACTTGGATGTTTAAGTCATTTCAACTTAAATTACATTACAATTACTTAAAAAATGAGTTGAAGCATGTATAACATAAAGCAGTTGAATATTACTGAACTTATTTTAATGAGTTAAAGCAATGTAAAAACATATTGATCTTTTTTTTTTGGCAATGTAACATTATCATCTCTAAAGAATCATAAACTAAAGCAACAGGGGTTTAACAATAGTAGCAAATAGCAGCATACAATGGTTTGTTGTACCTAAGGTGCTACAAAAACCATTAAAGAAACTTCAATTCTGGGCAAGGCACTTTCCCAAGTTGTTCTAGACTGATAACTGTGCTGAATGCCAATTTGGGTAAAAAGCATTAGCTAAATTACAAAGTAGTAAAGTTGACTAAAGAAACTGCTTTCAAAAGCACCAGGAAAATAAAATCATTGCATATTGGCAAGCAGAAAGTAGCAACATGGTGTGATTTCATACTGTAATCTAATTGTACTCTGCTAACTGGCCAACTTCTATCATCTTCACCAAATTCCAAGAAGCCACAGTCAGTCAATTTCCAAGAACTGAAAGTTTCTCAAATGTTGGCTTTGCCTGCAAACGCACTTGGGCAGAAAATGTGAGCTGACTCACGCACCATCTTAGCCAAAACACTGAGTATAGGTCACGCAAACCAGGTGTCTCTTTCATCTTATTCTGGGCTCAGAGATTGCAGGGGGTGTCCAATTAGTGCCAGGTTTCCTCTCTTGCCCCCTTGGCCCGCTTCGTAGGGAGGCGAGACAGGAAGGTAGGCGTTACAGGTTCAGAAAAGAAAAGGAAGAAGAAAGCATAGTGGAGCCAGTAAAGCTTTTAGCTTAATTAGACTTTATCGGGAAGTAAAAAGACTAAATTCGCTGACTCACGTCGAGCCTTTCTAATACAGTCTTTGCTGATGAGCAAGAAAATAAGTGACAAGACTACAGTAAAAATGTATTACATCCCACCTTACTATGCCAAGACAACCATCTTCCTTCAGTAGCACTGAGAAGATATCATTCAAAGAGCTTCAGTTACAGTTGCGTACGTGTTGAAGTGATATAGCTCAATGGTTTAAAGTGTTTTTTAACAGGCTAGCTGAAAGGTGCTATAAGCAATTTCACACATTTTGCTAATTTACACTAGACTGAACCCGGTTCCTTTAATCAAAAGTACTTTTATAGAGACCACACCCACCAGAACATACATATATCCTCTGTTCATCTCTCTGCACTGGCTACCACTCGCTGCTCGCATCAAGTTCAAGACATTGACGCTCGCTTACAGATCGACCACAGGCTCAGCTCCCTCCTACTTTCACTCGCTCTTACGAGTCTACATCCCTACCAGAAGCCTGCGATCGGTCAATGAGCGACGACGGCTCGTGGTACCATCACAGAGAGCTACAAAATCACTCTCCAGAACATTCTCATTCACGGTTCCATGCTGGTGGAATGATCTCCTCACCCTCGTCCGGAATGCAGATTCCCTAACTACATTCAAAAGACAACTGAAAACTCATCTCTTTCGTGTGCACTTGACATAAAAATTTTTTTAAAAAAAAAATAAAAAAAACCCTCTTCCTTTAATCCTCCCTTGTTTGGCTTATTCTACTCAATGCAAATGCAATGCAATGCCTGCAATGCCTGAACTTTGTATTTTGAGCTCTTCTTGCGTTGTTTTTGCCTCTTCACGATGACTCGCTTGCTGTAGTCCTCAGTTGTAAGTCGCTTTGGATAAAAGCGTCTGCTAAATGACTAAATGTAAATGTAAATATATATATATATATATATATATATATATATATATATATATTGTAAATATATTATATATATATATTGTATATATATATATATATATATATGTATATATTGTATATATATATATATATATTGTATATACTGTATATATATAAGCCTAGCGCTGCAGTCTCACGAATGAACAATTCATTTAAGAGATTCATATTGTATTTATGTACTGTATTTATGAGAAAACAAATATATGAATTAGTTAATTATACACTGAACCGTTTAAAACAAAACAAAACAAGTGGCTGGCTGCATACAAAATTGCATATTTCCCAGTAGGTGAAAAACAGTATGTGACAGAAGTATGTCCAAAATTCACTGTACTCATAAAAGAGTGGGCAAAAAGTATCTGGATGACCGAATACTCCTGCTGAGATTCTGAAGTGTGCATACGATGGACACTTTACTATGAGGCCACAGGAGAGGATTTGTGAATGACAGTGAAGCGGCGTAACTGTCACTGGTAGGTCACATGATAATGACAACATGGCGAATGTAGTAAGTCTGGATTACATTCACACTACACACACTCATAATATATAGAACATACTTTTTTAAGCGGTCGTGAAGTAATTACTTATTAAAATTAAGTACATAGTCAAGACAGTATGCAACTTCGGATGCAGCAACTGTCTTTATTAGTGAGTCAATGATTCATACCCTTAACTGAATTATTCAAAAACATTGATTCATTCAGGAACTAAAGAAGTCTTTACGAGTGAGTCATTGAATCATTCACTTAACCGATTCAGAGAAAACCACAGATTCAGTCAGAAATGCCACTACTGTGTGTGTTGCTCAGAGAAAACAAACGGCTGTGATCCTGTTTATTTTTTAAGTGTAAAAGTTACTCAATATTAAATAAGTAATTTCACACTCGCAATCATGAGGGCGGAAGCATGGGTGGATGGATGGGTGTTTTTAAAATATAGAAGATACACAATATAAAATAACTAATGCAACTAAAAAAAGAGACTTGTTCTTAATTTGTGTCACTACAGAAATAGCAGCAGATTTAATGAGAATGCATCCCATTGACATATAGCCTCTTGAAAACCTTCTGAACACCCACTGGACGGCCCACGCCACAGTGCTCAACACCCACAAACACATGCATTCATTACCGCAACACAAAACGGACACGCGGCTCAACTCCTGCAGAGCACTTGTTCGAACTTAACTGGCTTTTACTGATCTTTTGGACTTGTAAGGATTGATCTCCCAGTTTCCCTGAAGGCCGCCTGCCCACTCGAGCGTACGGTTATGGATTCTATTTATAGAAGTCGAGCCTGATCGATTCGATTTGGAAGCGGCACCAGGGAGAGCTTTCTTTTCTTTTTCACTGAGTACTTACTGTGTTGGAGTTGCTCTTTTGACCTCATGTGCGTACACACAGGCACTTATTGGAAATATGGTGTGTAAATTTCATGTTATCACTCAGCTGTGGTGGAATATTGGAGAAAAATTGTTGCTGGGCTCAATATAGGTTGAAAGGTGAAAGTGCACTTGGATAGAATTGGCAGCATATATGACTGATATCTGAAGACAGAAATAGATTCAATACAGCTGCATTTTAATGATGGCATATATTGTGGAGCTGTCGATAATTTAATTTTGAAGAGCATACTTTTCGAAAGCTCAGTCAAATGTACATTTTGAAGAAGGTTTTTTGCTTTACACATCCCTCTTCCATAAAACAAACATGCAAAAAAAAAATATAATAATACTTTTATTCTGCACGGATGCATTGAATTGATCAAAATATTTCTATTTCAAATTAATGAATCCTAAAAAAAAAAACTAATGGTTTCCACAAAAATATTAAGCAGCACAACTGGTTTCAACATTGATAATAATAATAAGGAAAGTTTATTGAGCACATCATCATATTAGAATGATTTCTGAAGGATCATGTGACACTGAAGACTGGAGTAATGATGCTGAAAATTCAGCTTTGCATCACAGGAATAAATTACATTTTTAAATATAATACAATAGAAAAGATTTTAAATTGTAATTATATTTTACAATATGACTGTTTTTATTGTATTTTTGATCAAATAAATCCAGTCTTAGTGAGCAGAAGATACTTCTTTTAAAAACATATAAAAAATCTGACAGACCCCAAAAAACATACAGACACTCTAAAATAATAATGTTATATATAAAAAAATATTCATATATTAACATGTTTTTAAAAAAGCCTGTTCCGCCATATAGTTGGGTCTGTGTTGACTAGTGGATCACATGACTTTTAGTATTAATGGTGAAAACAGGAAAATTTCACCTTTCAAACTGTTCCAGCTGGAAACATACTCTGCTCGGGTATTCATTTTGTATAATATCGGGAAATCGATTTGGAATTACATAAAAGTAAAATTGAATTCAACTCTGTAAGAATCCTGGAGCTGCACACATCTGAGTTACTAGAGTGTTAAAAACACACACAAAAAAAGTGTCGATTAATTCATATTTTTTTAAACTTTTGAAAGAAGTCTCTCCTTCTGACCAATGCTGCATTTATTCAATCAAAATTACAGTAAAAACAATTATATTGTAATGTTATTATAATTAATAACAGTTTTCTATATATTTGAATATGTGTATAAGTGATATCCTGTGATATCCTGTGAATTTTCAGCATCATTACTCCAGTCTTCAGTGTCACATGATCCTTCAGAAATCATTCTAACATGCTGATGTGCTCAAGAGACATTTCTGATTATTATCAATGTTGAAAACAGTTGTGCTGCTTCATATTTTCGTGGAAACCGTGTACGAGACATCTTTCAAAAAGTTGAATCGAGCGAGACATCAGTGTTTTTACAGCGTTCGTGACACACACGCCAGAAGCTTTGGTTTCTCACCTGCATCCTCTCTCTCTCTCTCTCCTCCCACACGCTCACTGTCAATACAGCCAAAAACAGCAAAGACATGCCGTGAGTCATTTACATAAGGTAAACGCTGACCCGCCGGCTAGCTGACTAATCTTCTGAATGACTGGCACGTAAAAACAAAACCAAACGAATTGATCTCTTCACATGTGAGGCCAAGTCGGTATTTTTTGTGCAAAATAAGCCCGCAATGTGGACCAGGCCTCAGGTCAAAGGTCTAGTTACGCATGCGCAAGCCCTGATGTCAGAAACATAAACTCTGCGTTTACAGCGTAGACATTTTGAACTGTACGTGGTAATATTGATTCAGCAAGCGACAAACACATAGTATTCAATCTGCGTGATTCCCTGTTCACCTCAGCGGCGTTCCACCTCCTCTTTCTGAAGATGAACGCTAGCTTTAGCGAGAGCTCTTGAGTGGGATGTGAGGAGATTAGAGCTGATGCACGTAGGTGGTTTATTTACTGTCAATGCAGAGCCTCGCAGAGCTTTGATACCATGAGAATTTAAAAGCGTTTTTATCGCTATCTGTGGCAGTGGGTTGATCTTTTACACGGTTGGGTTTTCGTTCCAGTTCTTGCTGTTGATGAGCTTAGTCATACTGCGTGTGTGTGTGTGGTCTTTCTCGCTACGACATAGACTAATGGGAGGAACGCACGCGGTAAACTGTGAATTCAGATTCAAAAATAAACCACACTGAAGCATTCTGGAGTCATCGGGTTTTAGTCAAGCGAACATTTACGAAATGCATTTCAGCCAGGCACTATCTGCAGTGGTATAAGAACTCAAATCTTAAAGTTTTGAACAAACTCCTGCGAGTGTACGTAGAGCAATACAATCCCCTTCATAAGTGTGCGTCACACATTTCAGCCTGAGCATCTGTGATCCGTCTCAGTCGCCTGCATTACGCAAGTGCTAATTAATATTGAGCTTTGACACTTTTATAACCCGTGCAGTAATTACACTAAATCATTATTGGCAGATTTGAATAATTGATGCAATAATATTCACGATCACATCACAACAACAACAGCTGAGTCATTGCTGTTATTCACACACTGAGTGAATGCACAGATTAGCTATCTTATGTTGCTGTGAAGATGGGGTTTTAAGGCCTAACCCTGACATAGTTTACTACGAAACTAAATATAAGTCTGCATTGGTTCTGCATTAAAACGAATGGTACTCTGTGCCACTATACAACACAGATTTCTCACAGCCTCTGTTTTTTATTCCCTGAAGCAAGCATCATTTTGATGATCCCGATAAACGTTTATTCGTCAGACTGGATAGACGACATCATGCTTTTTCTGATATGATAATCTCATTATTTCATCACTGCAGCAACAGAGCCATTCATTCAGCAGAACACAAACCCGGTTATACAGTCACAGGTGTGTGTGTGTGTGTGTGTGTGGGGGGGGGGGATGTTCCCACAAAGATGGCAATATTTGAAATCCTTGTTCTTGTGGGGACATTTGTTGGTCCCCATGAGGAAAACAGCTTATAAATCAAACAAAAAATGGGGATGTAAAAATCCAGAAAGTTTTCTGTGATGGCTTGGTTGAGGGTAAGGGAAACGAATATAGAGTTTGCACAGTTATAAACCAGAAATAAAATATAAATATTAAATTACAAATGTAGTCGTGGGAATAAAATAAGGCTAAGTACTAAAATTACTAAAACTAAAACTGAAATGAAAATAAAATAAAGCTAAACAGAAGTATGAAGAAAAAAAACTACTAAGAATGACAAAAGCACATAACACAACACAAAAGTCTATAAATACTGTACTATTTATTATATAAATAATAGTAAAATAGCACTACAGGTAATATTATCCATTGCTGTCCTAAAAATATTATGAAATTTGAATTTGTAGTAATATCAATTGTACCATATATATATACAGTGTCAAGTGAGGATTTCTTAAATTCTGCCTATATGCCTCAGATGAAAACATGAAAACGAGTGAATGTGCAGGTTTACTACTTACATTGTCCTTTATTTACTATGGTAAAGAGGGGAGTTTAAGGCCTTCTGTAACATTGGCACCACACTACGAATCTGTCCCAATTATGGCCCAGTCCACAAACAAGGAGGACTGACACTTCTAACATATATGAAACCATTCCCATTCCTGCCATGGGCTTCCTATCAACCAATAAGTGAAGGGCATGTCCTGTCCCCAATGGTGAGGCGTTACACTGGCCAATCAGAGCCCAGCAGAGTCATTGATTGTTCCAGGGCTGATTAAAGTAATGACAGTCACAGTTTGTCCCCGAAGAGAAGAACACATTAGAGAAGCACAGGGACTGAATCAGCATCTCCCTCCATCATACTGAACAAACAGCGATGAAAACCACAGATTAGATCTCTTTAATATCTCAATTGATTCTCCAAGACAGCAATGAGATGAAGAGCAAGAGGAGTCTACATCTAAAGTCCCTAGAAATCTCACACACGTCTCCTCTAGAGTTTCAGATTCCTCTAAAACCAAAATGAATCAATTATTTTGGTCAGTTTTATGAGAAATATCGAAAACAGAGTTGATTCTTACAGTAGACAAAACATATAGAGTTTGATTATTGTATGTATACGTGAAGAGTGATTCTACTTTTGTAAAGACACTGAAACATATACCATATTGATGTATTGACAGCTCTAGTTATTAAATTATTCACGTATCAGCAACTTTACATACAAATGTTTACAAACCCTTATTTAATCTAATACTCAATTCATGGAATTAATCAGTTGATTCTGTTGCATTTACTGTATGATAAATTATGTTTTTGATCACATTTATTGAAAGCAGTTGGCTTAATTAGAAATGAGGATGTTTAATTATGTTCGGTGTGACTTCTGGTGCAAACTCGTTTCAAAGAATTACATAATGTTGAAGAAGAATACACACTTTAGAAACAAATAATATTTATGTAATTGTTTAACCGTTACTTAATGTAATATATTTTGGTGTGTGACACAAAAGGCATTTTATCAATATGCTGTGATTGTGAAGTTTTAGTTCAGTTTAATTTTATTATGTATAATTAATTAATTCTAAAACAAGTTTTAAATCAGTTCTATTCCATCACAAAACATCAGCCAAATGTGCCACCCAAACAAATTCCATTCAGTTCAGTTCAGTTCAATTCAAATCAAATGAATGTATATTTTAAAATCAGTTGAACTCCATTAATATCATTCCAATTAAATTCACTTCAAAAGAAGGCAAAACATAGATTCATATGACAATCTGACAAGCTGAAAAACGTAAAATGATCAAAAATAATCCATATCTATCCATATTGTACATTTCAGCATATATCCAAACATCCAAAAAAGTTTGCTTTTGTTTTAGTTGCGTACTAATAATACCTATCTTTAAATCTACACTAGGTCCACCATTTTGTTCCTAAGAAGAACGTTGCTGAATAAACAAACACACACGCAAAACTATGCATATAGACACACTCTTGCGCGCACACACACAAGTCTTTCTGACACACATGCATGGATGCATTTGCCCACACACAAATGCATGACTGCATCTGGACACAAACACACACTCTTTCTCGCACACGCATGAATGAATATTCGCATAAACACACACTCACTTTCTCACACATACACACACATACAAATGTCATCCTGCCATGTGATTTAATGAACTCAATCACCCTTTTAGATGTAGTCCCTCAGAAGACTGAAGCGTCTAATTTCTCATCAGATTCCCGCTGTTTGTATGCACCTGCTGTGCCTTTCAGAGAATCATATCTGATGCACACACACTGCTGTCAGTCCTATAGTGTTTGTGCATTGTAAAAGCCACCAAAAGCAATTAAAAGTTAGCCGACTCTTGTTTGTGGATGTGTCTGCGGGTGTTTTTGTGTTTGTATGTGTCCATGTAGAGTGATTCCCTCTTGAAAATAATAGATGCCTGAGTGTTTGCAGGTGAGCGCTTGAAGCAAACAAGAAAACCTTCTTATAATCTAGAAAAACCACCAAATGTGCAACCCAGACAAATGCAATGCAAGTCTATTCAGAGCAATTTGAACTTTCAATTAAAATCAGCTCCTGTTCAATTGAATTCTATTCCATTCCATTAAATCAACATAGCCAAATGTGCCAAATTTAACTTAATTTAGCTTATTTTAACCCAGTTTTAGTTCACTTCCACTTGATTATGTATATTTAATTAATCATTTTTAAATCATGGTTTAAATCAGTTCTATTTCAAATCTCTTATAATCACAAAAACAGCCAAATGTGCCACCCAAACAAATTCCATTCAGTTCAGCTCAATACATTTATATTTTAAAATCAGTTTAACTCCATTAACATCCTTCCAATAATACACACACTCTTTTGCATGAAGTTTTCCATTCGATTGTACCCTATTCTGCTCTACTTAAACCATCGCTCATATTTCAAAAGTGCTCTTTAAAACACATAGTCATTGATATTTGTGAATATCCATTGTTCAGATAAAAATCTGTCCCTGAGTGGTTTAATGTTTGACTCACTCTTTCCAGATAAACAGATGGAGCGGCGTCCAGCAGAAGCTAAGTGCAGATCGCACAGCACACAGACAGTAGTGGAGATGCTGGAAGCACTAGATTACAGAGTACACACAGCACAATGACTCATTACCTAAAGGTCAGCGTGTGGCACACAAGAGCGCTTTACTCTGACGGAGCGCCAGCAGGAGGAGGGTGGCCATCACGGATCAACCACACACGATACACACCGGACCACAACACACGACACCGTGAGGGTGCTGGTCTTATGCTCTTGTGTAGTGGTTCTCAAACTTACAAAGTGGCCTCAAGATGACTTGGATGAAACAAGCTTTGATGAGCCAAAACAAGCTTTGAAAGAAGCTAAAAGTAAAGATATGGTACTAGATGGCCCAGGCTGATGGGTCCTTAACACAACCTGCTGACGGTTATATCCTTAACTACAGGGCACAAGCTGATTGGTTCCTGTTGCAAACCCTCCACCTTCCCCAGCTCCACCTGTGTAGATTTGCTACGGTAAAATTTTTTTTTTCAACATTGTATTTATTGATTTTACAAACATTTACATTAAAACAAGCACAGAAAAATAATATACAAATAAAAATGAATATTTACAATAAAAATAAAAATTAAATGTATAAAAACAACAAAAAAAACAACAACATCTATACTACACAAACGTCGAGACAATGGTACATTAATATCATAACATGGTGAATGTTATAACTGGTTACACAGAAAATAAACTATTTGGTTCAGCTTCCTTCAAAAATTCTATAAAGGGGTTCCATACTTTGAAAATTTTTCCAGGTTTTCCCTTAACATTATATGTGAGTTTCTCCAAAGCCAAACAACCAGACAATTCCTGTAACCATTGTTTAAAATTTGGAATTTCTGTGTTTTTCCAATGACGAGCAACTACAAGTTTTGCTTGTAATAAACAGAAGGTCAACATTTTCTTACCAGAGTTAGTTAAAGTGCAAGTTACAGGGAAAATATTAAATATACAAAGTTTAGGACATTTGGGGACATTCTGTTTCACCACCAGTGACAAAAAGTTCAAAACCTTTTCCCAAAAAAGTTGAACTTGAGGGCACTTCCATAAGCAATGGTATAAAGTTCCTATCTCTAGGTTGCATTTTATACATTGATTGGGAATGTTGGGATTAAATTTATGAAGCAATTCTGGAGTTATGTATACTCTCATTATCCACTTGTACTGCAGAAGTTTAAACCTGGTATTAATTGTCTGGGTTTGGGCCTTCAAGCTGATACTCTGCCATTCATCTTCTGTTATATTCTCACTTATATCTTGACACCAAGCCAAACGTTTTTTTCTCCGTATTTTCTTTACAGTTAGTGGAGATCAGTTTATAAAACAAGGAAACTTGCCTAGCACCATTAAGGTGGTTTAAAGTAGTTTTTTCTAAAGGGGACAGCTCTGGTAAGAGAAGAGAATTATGCTGTGTTTTATTGATAAAATTCCTAATTTGAAGATATTTAAAGAAATGTGTTTTAGGCAAATCAAACTTTTGTCTTAATTCCTGAAAACTAAGCATAGTTTCATTGCTAAATAAATCTGCCAACTTGTTCAAACCTTTTGATGCCCAGATTTTAAAACCACCATCATGTGTCCCTGGTGTAAACATAGTGTTTCCCCAAATAGGGGTAAATTGTGATAATTGTGGAATCTGTCCAATATGTTTCAAAACTTGATACCATACCACAATAGTATTTTTTAACAAAGGGGTTGGAAGTGGCTTTTTTCAGTTTGGGCAGGGGTGCTGAATACAGATACAGATTCAAAGGCAATTTTTGAGTTGTACTCTCCTCAATCCGTACCCAAGGGATAGAATTATCATTTGTAAACCAAAACATTGCTGCTCTTAGCTGAGCTGCCCAGTAGTACCACTTAAGATTAGGCAACTGCAACCCTCCCCTTTCATATGGTAAATACAAAAGAGAGAGCCTCAGCCTGGGACGTCGATTTGCCCAAATAAAATTGGTGAAAATTGCTACGGTAATTTGACTTACATGCTCACAGCAGCGTGTCGTGTGTGTACTTGCAGTACAGTCTCTGTACTCTGTAACATTGTCATATCCATTACCATGCTAAACTCTTCTGAGAGTTGTCATGATAGAACTTAATTTCAAAATAATTGGTTGAAAAGAACATTCAGCTCTTAAAATGCCTGGAATGCTGACATTTTAATTATAGTTATTTTAATCCATGGATGTGCCTTGTTTCTTTTTAGAAAAAAGAAGAAAAAAAAGAAGAGAAACCAGAGAAAGCTACATGATGGCACCCTTTGAATATATAAATCCAGAGCATCAGTTATCACACATGTACTGTAAAAAGTTTTGTAGCAATACATTGAAAACCTAAAGAAAGAAATGATTAAGATCTGCAAACACTTTAATGTGGTCCTCCAACTGACATTCTACTGATTATAAGTCATTACAGATCAACTATTCCCGAACCGTGACCTCTACTAATGCTGTGATGAGAGTTAGTTGACAGGAAGTTGCAAAGTAACTAAATAGAATGGACCATTGAAATAAAGTGTAATCTTACATTGCAGACAAATCTGAGCAGAGTTTGAGACGCTGTTGAGATCTATTCTGAGGAAATGCATGCGACATTAATGGAGTCTTTCTCTCAAGAGAACATTTTGAGAAGCAGAAGACTTTCATTTCTTAGCAAAACGAAGAAAATAACCTACATTGTAATTTCATTGCTATCAAGGAGAAAAGATGGAGAAATCTCAGTTGTAATTTGCCTTTTCTAGCAGCACACATTGCATCTGTTAATGCTAAATGTAACACTATAATGTAAAGTTCTAAAAGCTAAAATAATAGCAATAATTAGACGGAACAAAAAGAAAAGGAAGACAATTTAGTGTGAGGAGACACATGCGCACGAACACAACTGACCTTTTCCAGCCACTGTTATTCCAGCGGTGGTCTGCAGTCGAGATGGTATCGACACCAGATGTCGACAGCTCAAAGGTCAGTCATTAGGACTGCTAAAGGAACCTTATTTATTATTAGTTTGTTTCCCTCAAGACTATTAGTATTTGCATTGAAGAGAAACAGACATTTCATCTCCCAAGAGACAATACAGAAGGTCCTCTGAGATTCCAGTTTTGAGAACTAAAGAAAACAGAACAAATGAAAAAAAAAAAAAAATCACAACAAACAAGAAAATCTGTAACACACTTTATGAAGCCTGACCCTACAAAGCACTAAAAGTATTCTTAATGTATTCTTTTAGGCTTGTCAGTAGATAATGTACAGTATACACACGCACGTACTTATACTGTATATATATGTGTGTGTGTGTGTGTGTGTGTGTGCGTGTGTGTGTGTGCGTGCGTGTGTGTGCGTGTGTGTGTGTGCGTGTGTGCGTGTGTGTGTGCGTGTGTGTGTGTGTGTGTGTGTGTGTGTGTGTGTGTGTGTGTGTGTGTGTGTGTGTGTTTAAAAGAAAAGCATTCAGTAAGATATTTTACTCTCTCACACACAAACACACACATCTAGTGAGCTTTAGCATGTCAATGATCAAAGGTTTGGTGGCCACGTAATTGCTGTTGACAAAATGACACAATTCTTATTTACACACACACACACACACACACACACACACACACACACACACACACACACACACACACACACACACACACACACACACACACACACACACACACACACAGGCTAATGTAATAGGATGATACATCTAGTCTAGAAATGACAGCATTGTGCGCTGTCAGACTGCATTCAGTGTGTGCTAATCTGAATGAGGCCAGAGGGTAAATCATCAAGCGCAGGAGGAGATGAGAACGCCAGGCCTCGCTGTGTTACTCGGTGCGCTGCAAGACCCTCCAAAACACTCCAGTGTGATTGGAAGTGAGTGCAGTGTAACTGAATTGAATGGAAATTAATGATTCAGAAATGAAATTATGCTCAAGTGAATGGAGAAAAAGGAATGTGAAATCTGAAGAAAGGGACAAAGCTGTCTACATGCTCTGATTGAATTATTCAACAATGAAAATGGCCAACTGGATTTGACTTCGAAATTCAACATCCACATTTTCCCATGAGGTAACATCCGTGAACCGGGATTTGCTGGTGACTTGCACTTATCTAAAGCGAATGTTAAAGGTGAAGATGCCTTTGAGATTTCATTTTAACCTGCAAAAGTAAATGTTCAGACAGGACAGAGAACTCAAGGATCTCCTTAACTGAGTGTTTTAGAGCAAAACTAGAGGCCATTGGATGATTTGTATTCATGCAGACAATTCAGATACAGTTCGAGACAAACACATCTAGACAAAATGCAATGGAACTGGGAATGCTATTCAAAGTTCAACTGTTTTAGATTGACACAGCATCTTAAAAACATGGTGTAGGAAGCTCAAAATACAGCGAGACATGACACCACAACCAGACTTTTACCTGCATATGGACCAACAATTAAAAAGTAGCATAGACAGATTGCAAGGATGTGTTCTGTGTGGACGGCTCCTTAAACTATTTCCTAACTACTTGCAATGCACATTTGTATGTAGGTATGAATATTGTTACTTGGTGGGTGTAATTTTTCTGTCCTCACCAAAAGTAAACCTGCTGAGTAAAATATTCAGTACAGTTCTAAGCCATGAGCCAAAGCAAACAGCTCTGAGCATATATATTTAATGTGGAGTGGGACTTGAGATTTCAATGTTTTCAGGACTATGCAGCAAACAAAATGTCGTGCCATGATGTGTTGCTTGTCAATAAATGCACCCTCATAATGCGATTTATAGTGAGATTTAGGTAATATTGCGATTAAACCTTACCTTATGTAAAAACAATACTTAGATAGATCTAATTGATGCAATTAAGCTCATACTCAGAGAAACCATAATCATAGTAAAACGTGTCAACAACAAACAGGAATGTAAACACTTTAATTGCATCTATTCCACCCTGACCAAACTACATGTGCTCTTTCGAAACTGAGTTCATGTTGACAACGTTGTGCAACATGAATATAAACAAAGTCCCTTTGGCAAGTCATTTCACTCGGCGGCCATCTTTGAAGTGTCTCGGTCATACACGAGTCAAGTACAGCTCCTATCTTTTTGAATAGGGAAACATCAAGTTCTCCAAAGCTGTTCATTAAACTTACAACTAAATTTCATATTTGAAATCACCAATAAGAGCTTCTACTCGAGGCAGCTGCAGCGACGCAATGACTTTACCAATTGGCGATCGGCTCTTTCCTCAAGACTTAGATTGGCTCTAAGCCCTTACTCTGATTATTGGAAATGATCACATTATTGGTGCACATGTAAACATAGTCATTGTCACAGCTGATTAAGTTAAAAACTCTAATTAGCATGCATGAGATTTGTCATCTACACTGTCTGAAACGCACATGGCACCCTTTAGCGTCAATATGAGACGCAGATAGATATGGGCCAGAAGGCGCCTCCTAGTGGTCTAACCCTAACCCTACCCCAGACCTAAACCCAACCATAACCGAACAAAGCTCTGTGCGTGTCATATTGACGCTAAAGGGTGCCATGTGCGTTAGATGTAGACGATTTGTCAAAAGCGTCAGTATATGACGCCCAAGGATGAGAATGCGTTGCAGCGTCTGAATGTTTATCTGGAATAACCTTCAACATGCCTAATGCCTTCACCATTACTCTCCATCTCTCTCCATCTCCTGTGACATCTGATCGGCTAAAACACAAGGTTCAGATAGTTACATTCACACAGAGAGTCAAAGAAAACATGTTATTTAATGGTCTGGACGTCACGGTGCAAACAGTCAGTCACAGGAGATCCACACTACAATCCAGGAGGGGGCGCACACGGTAATGCAACGCTGTCTGCTAACCACCACAACAGGAAAAAAGAGCAGAAAAACCAGAGACGAACTATGCACCTAACCAAAACAATAGACGGTAAAAGAAATGGTCACAGCGACCCCATAGACTTCAACGGAGAAAAGTGAAGTCAATTGACCCTTCGCAGGGAGCTTGATTGACAGGCGATCTGACCAATCATACTTCGCCATCCGCCATTTTGTCCGACAAAGCAGTCAGGAGAGTTAGTAAATTAACATGGGAGGATTTGAACTTGAAAAACGGAGTATACTGACGCCTTTCCGCGGTTAAAACAACATTTCTTCTTATGTTCATTCATGTTTATTTGATGCTATAAATGAACTAGAAGGAAGAGATGATCGGTTCACGAGCAGCTTTAACTGAGGCGACACAGCGATCTGTCAAACACATGAAAGAGCCACAAAACGGTATTTATTGTTTAAATTTCTTTAAAAAATTACCAAATTTGAAAGGTAAGACTTTGTTTAATATCACAAGTAACCTGGTCTGTCCTGTCTGTCAGTGTGTTGTCAGTTACTCGCTGCTCCGTGATGTATTTTTCACTGCGTGTGGCGTGAGAGCGGCATAGCTTGTCGGACATAGCAACAGTAACTAAAGGGGGCGGGTCTTGCGAACGCTCAATTAGAAGCACTCACTTCCTGATCGCCAGGCGAACTGCGCAGGCTCAAACTGAGCTTGACGACGTAGATGTGACGTGAGCAACCTGTCTGACTGCTGTAAGTCTTCTAGTAGCTGTGCCGAGAGAAATCTGAATCATTCCCTTCCGAATCTCGCAGAGCCGGAAGAGCGTGAGTAGCTGCCCATGAACTAGCAGCAGGAGCCACTTTTGGAAGTATTCTGATTAACTTATTGTCATTTTCCCTCCACGTCCCCCCCGATTGCTTGGGAGCTTTTCCGTCGGTCAATACGGTAATTTCTCGACTGTGCGACAGAGAGTCCGCGTGGTTTATGACGCAATCGGTTAGCCTATTTTTACAAAAACTGCTTATACGGGGCCATAGCGTAAGATACAAGGTAATGGAGCCTTTTATACACTGTCGTGTTTACTTTAGAAATAAAACAATGGACAAATAGAGTCTTTAAATGCCTCAGATGGAAAGTTATTCGCTGTCAAAGTGACGGCAAAATGCATGGCAGTCAATGGACATGCTAACAGCAGGTGATGGCTTGTTAGCCAGTGAGTTTCAGTGAGTATACGGTGAGTTTTAATTCATTTTTGTGACACGCTTCACAAACTTAATGGAAAGACAAACCGGGATGGCAGAAAGCAGGACCCTGTTGGTTTTCTTTATTTTACAAAAGCACAATGATTTTATTTACACAACTAAAAATAGACCCTTTACAGTTTATGAATGATGTCTTGCTCTTATCTGTATCTTATCTGACCAAAAATGAGGAGCATTTTATGTTGTTGCCACTGTAATAATGAGACAAGGGGGTCTACAATAGAAATATGACCTATGCAAGAGTGCATTCTGTTTTACTCACTAAAGGAGGCTGTACAGTACCACCTCAGGGGGGACTAAAGTCCGCTAGGTGCAAACAAACTATAATTTTCACTACTGTCTGATCAAAATAAAAAAAAAGAAACCTATCACTCTAAAAAATGCTGGGTTGTTCAACCCAATTTTGGGTCAAATATGGACAAACCCAGCCGTTGGGTTACATTTTTAACCCATTTTGACCCAAAATTGGGTTGAAACAACCCAGCTTTTTTTAGAGTGTAGCATTGGGGATTTGTATCTTTTTCCTGTTGTTCCAAACTCGTATCGATCCTTGACCCCCAAAATTGAGGACTGTGGCTTCTGTGCATTACAGCCCATTGCAGTTTTGTCAGCAGACATTTGGAAAAAGGTGTATGTCTAGTGAATGTCTAGTGATGTTTTGGATCCCATTAAATGACAAAAACAGTTGAAACATTCTTAAAAAATATCTCAGCAGAAGAAACAAACAAGTCACAAGGGTATATGATGACAGAATTTTCCTTTTTGCGTAAACAATCCCTTTTAAAAAAACCTGTTTCTCTGTAGAAATGGAATAATAAGATGCTATTTTAATTCTTTCCACCAATTTCCAAGCAACATGCAAAAATTTTCAAGTCAGGACACCGCCATTGTCATGACCCCAACCATTAACAACCAAAAAATCAGAGGAGAAGGATACAGGTGATAAGGACCCATTGGAATGACATTTCAGGGCCAACAAGGAATATTACCTAGGAACATGTCCCACTTGACGAAATCGCAGTAAGCAAGGGAGGAAATGGTCTGTCTGAGAATAAATTGCTTATTTTCAAGAATGCATACTAAAAATGTGAAGAAGCACGGAACGTTCGGCTCTTTTGCGCACACACAGATACATAATCTTTTCCACTCGGAACGTACAAAGGTTATTTACACACAATGAAATTGCTCAGCTGTCATCTGCCATTACATCACCACAGCATACACACACACAAAAGCCATCTGTATCAGGCCCGATTCCTGTATCCCTGCTGATTGCTACAAGTGCCGCTCTTCCTCCGGGCAGCTTATATCCATGGTTACGGGCCATGAAAGGATGCACAGGCCGTCAGGACTCTCAGAAATGGAGCCGAGCTACGCTGGAGGAAAAAGAGATCCATCACACCATGAAGGAGTTTCTGCTTAAGGAGCAATTACATGCTCCGGCTCTGCTCGGCCCCCTTTCTCCTGTGGGGACGTACAGCAGGGGAATAAGATCTAATGGGTACAGTAAGGTCACGTCTGCCGAGACATCCGCACACTTAAAACATAAAAAAAAAAAAATTATCATGCAAGTACCATATTATCATTTAAATGAAAAAGAAATTGGTGTTCCTTCATTGGTTCTTTGGTTTAAAAAAAAAAAAAAAACGACATAAATGCTGTTCTTTTGAACTTTCTATTAATAAAAGAATCCTGAAAAAAAATCCCTTTCACAAAAAAATATTAAGCAGCACAACTGTTTTTCAACATTGAAAAAATAATAATAAATATTTCTTGAACAGCAAATCATCATATTAGAATGATTTCTGAAGGATCATGTGACACTGAAGACTGGAGTAACGATGCTGAAAATTCAGCTTTGCATCACAGGAATAAATTACATTTTCAATTATATTAAAATAGAAAACAGTAATTTACAATATTATACTGTATTTTTATCACATAAATATAGCCTTCTTACAAAAACTTTTGTTGAAAACTACCATGAATATAGAATTCCAAACAGCTTATGTTTTAATATTGGAACTGGGATTAATTCGTAATTTAGAGGAATAGACAAATGAATAAAAATGGGGTGTAAAAATGACTGCTGTGAGGAAGATGAGCTGAGCGGACGAGGACTCGCAGCCCTAATGATCACACACTGATATCTTGTCAAATATAAGACAGACATTTGTTAAATAGCACAGAGCTGAAGCAGATATGGCAGTTTTAAACATCAAGCGTTGTATATTTATAGTCAGTAGATGTCTACCTGCGGCTTACTCTGTGTGTGCGTGTGTAAGGCTGTGTGTGAGGCACACAATGTCGCTCGAGTGATAGAAAAACACTGTGAGGTGGCAGGAGCTTATGACCCCTTTACCCTTTAACGCACGCACGCGCACACACACACACACACGCGCGCGCGCGCACACTCCTTCGAGAGCTGCTGTCAGATAAAATGTGCACACAAGGAAGTAGATAAAAGTAATGATTCATGCTCTACTGGAAACACAAATGTTTACTTGTGAATGAGATCATACTACAGACTTCTGTTGCTTTCATATAAAGCTAATTGTATTTACAAACTTTCCTAAAACCTAAGAAACCATTCATTTATTTATGAATCATTTGTCTAAATGAGACCGTCCCTATATGTCCCCAAAAGTAGGTTTTATTAACTTAACTGGAGCGGACAAATTTGTCCTGCAAGTATAGCTTAATAAACATATACCATAAAATATACTATTCCTTCTAATCATTACAGATTAACCCAAACTCTAAGATACCGTTATAAGGGGAAAACTATTCTCTCCCCTGACACTAACACTAACCCTAAACCATTACAGAAAACTTTCTGCATTTAAAAAAACAAACATAATTCTGTATGATTTATAAGCTGTTTATAAGCTCATGGGGATCAGACATGTCCCAACAAAGACAATGATTTCCAACACTGCCATCTTTGTGGGGACCTTTTTTTCACATAACACACACACACACACACACACACACACACACACACACACACACACACACACACACACACACACACACACACACACACACACACACACACACACACACACACACACACACACACAGTTAATTCATGTTAGTTCAGAGTTCAGTAAATAATGTTAACAGATACAACTTTTGATTTTAAAGAAATTATTGACTAATAATTTTAATGATTATTAGTTATTGAAATTAACATTAAGATTAATAGATGATGTTGAAGTTTTGTTCACTGTTAGTTCACGTTAACCAAAGTATTTAACTAATGAAACCGTATTGTAAAGTGTTAGCAAATAAATAAATCAAATATATAAAGTCAATTTATTTAAGAGTTTTCTTTCCAAATAAGTACATCCCAAAAAGCAATGCTGGAATAACTTAGACTAACTCTAATCACTTATAAGGTAAATTAAACATTTAATCTTTTTTTTTTTACCTGTTCTTTTCAAATAAAGCTAATTATAATTACTACAGACTACTCGAACACCAACAGAAAAAGGCATTTTTGGAATAAAAACGTCTTTATGAATAAATAAAAACACTCCACAAATGCTGAAGAGGATTTAGCGAAACACGCGTGAGAGAGTGAGTGAGTGAGTGAGTGAGTGAGTGAGTGAGTGAGTGAGTGAGTGAGTGATTGCGTGAGTTAGTGAGTGAGTGAGTGAGTGATTGAGTGAGTGAGTGAGTGAGTGAGTGAGTGAGTGAGTGAGTGAGTGAGTGAGTGAGTGAGTGAGGTGTGCGTGAGTGAGTGGAGTGAGTGAGTGAGTGATTGCGTGAGTGAGTGAGTGAGTGAGTGAGCGAGTGAGTGAGTGAGCGAGGTGAGTGAGGGAGTGAGTGAGTGAGGAGAGTGAGCGAGGGAGAGTGAGTGGAGTGAGTGAGTGAGTGAGTGAGTGAGTGAGTGATTGAGCGAGTGAGTGAGTGAATGAGTGAGCGAGTGAGTGAGTGAGTGAGTGAGTGAGTGAGTGACGTGAGCGAGCGAGTGAGTGAGTGAGCGAGTGAGTGAGGGAGTGAGTGGAGCGAGGGAGTGAGGGAGTGAGTGAGTGAGTGAGTGAGTGAGCGAGTGAGTGAGGGAGTGAGTGAGTGAGTGAGTGAGTGAGTGAGTGAGTGAGTGAGCGAGCGAGTGAGTGAGTGAGAGTGAGTGAGTGAGTGAGTGAGTGAGTGAGTGAGGTGAGTGAGTGAGTGAGTGAGTGAGTGAGTGAGTGAGTGAGTGAGTGAGTGAGTGAGTGAGTGAGCGAGTGAGTGGAGCGAGTGGAGGTGAGTGAGCGAGTGAGTGAGTGGAGAGTGAGTGAGTTAATGAGTGAGCGAGTGAGTGAGTGAGCGAGTGAGTGAGTGAGTGAGTGAGTGAGTTAATGATGAGCGAGTGAGTGAGGGAGCGAGTGAGTGAGTGAGCGAGTGAGTGAGCGCTCTGTCAGGTGGGATGTGCTTCTGCTATCACATTATTGCATCTCGCAGCAAAAGCAGTCTATTTTAAACAGGGCCACACAGCCAAAAAGCATTTAACCACAGATGTCACACACACGCACAAACACACACACACTTGCACCCTCTAAACTGCAGACGGAGCTGTTTAGTCAGCGTTAAACTAAAATTGTGCATGAATGATTGTGGCAATTAGGTTAGACACAACTTAATTACGGTATCTTTACCATACGACCTCGCATATACTCGCTCTATTCTACTGTACATGCACAAACGCACAACACTTCCTTCAGTCACATGACTGTACGAGCTCATCCTGATGCCTCATCATCAGATTAGCTAAAAACGCACTCGTAACATCTCAGTCATCTCTCTTTTGAGAGACTTTGAGCATGTGAGAGTTGAAGCTGCACTTCAGACGCAGAGATCTTTCACATCCTTGTTTGCTCTCTCTCTGAGGAAAACACAAGCCCTCTAAACTGTTGTGTTTCCCGGGTGAATCCCTCCGGAAGAGAGAATGAAGTTACTGAGACCTGGTCGTGAGATGTCAAGCCAGCCAGAGAAAAGTAAGAGCAGAAAAGAGGCAGAAAAATCCTCAGGAGAGACGAAACATCAGAGCGTTTTCCTGATGCTGATGCTGCTCAAATGCCAGCCAGTCCAACTGGGTCTTATTGGAGAAGAAACAATGTAATATCAACAATCTCCTGAAAGCTACGATATACAGGACCTGTTAGGGATGTGCGATCGATATACCGGTAGACACGATTAACCGGTAGAGAAAGTGTTCTGTAGAGTGACGAATCACAATTCTAGGTTTGGCGGGATTCCAGAAGAACGTTGCGTAAAGTTGTGGTGGAGGGGGATTATGGTGTGGGGTTGTTTTTTTAGGGGGTTGAGCTTGGCCCCTTCCAGTGAAGAGAAACATTAAAGGAACACGCCGACTTTTAGGGACTTTAGCTTATTTACCGTATTCCCCAGAGTTAGATAAGTCCATACATACCCTTTTCATCTCTGTGCGTGAAATAACTCTGTCTGACGCACCCATCGCTAGCCTAGCTTAGCACAAAGACTGGAGGTAAATGGCTCCAGCTAGCATACTGCTCCCAAAAAGTGACAAAGTAACGCCAACATTTTCCTGTTTACATGTTGTGATTTGTATAGTCACAGCGTGTACAAATAACAAGGTCACATGAGACACAGCCATCTTCTAACTGTATACATATTTGGAACTATATCTCAGAAGGCGAAAGCACTGCTACTTGGGCGGAGTGATTTGCTCGCAGCGCCTGAGAAGCCCCGTAGAAGATGGCTGTGTCTCAAACAGATCACAAAAATCACAACATGTAAACAGGAAAATGTTGCCGTTACTTTGTCACTTATTGGGAACAGTATGCTAGCTGGAGCCGTTTTACCTCCAGTCTTTGTGCTAAGCTAGGCTAGCGGGTGGGTGCGTCAGACAGAGTTACGGCACGCACGGAGATGAGAAGGGTATGTATGGACTTATCTAACTCTGGGGGATACGGGGAATAAGCTAAAGTCACAAAAAGTCGGCGTGTTCCTTTAAAGCTTCAACATACCAAGACATTTTGGAGAATGCCATGCTTCCAACTTTGTGTGAAGGCCCTTTTCTATTCCACCATGACAAAGCAAGGCCCATAAAAACATGGTTAGAGGAGCTTGGGTGTGGAAGAACTTGACCTTAACCCCATCGAACACCTTTAGGATGAACTGGAACTAAGTTGAACTGAATTGAGCTGGATAATGATACTAACTTGGCATCATCAACACTTGAATTGAATCAACATTTAACTGACTTGAGCTGAACCATTATGTTCTGTTAAGCTGCGTGCTGAATTGAACTTGTTTCATAATTGATGAAATGTGCAACATTGACACAGTTATTGAACTGAATTGAAACAACATTGAACTAAATAGATCTGATAATATTATTTTCGATATGTTATTTTCTCTAGAGCTGCAGAAATTGAATTGGTCTTGATTGATACATTTTACAACATTAACACGTTATTTTCCTGTTTATCACTGTAAAGCTGCTTTGAAACAATCTGTATGTATAAAGCGCTATATAAATAAATGTGACTTGACTTAATGAAACAGTACAATAAATAATTATTCACAATATGCCTTAAAGGGATAAACTGTCATAAAATATTAACTACATCCCAGACGGTCTATGCTAGAAGTGCAAGTGCAACGGTCTCGATTTCTGGGAACGTTCCTGCAATAAGACTGTCCATTAAACACACAACCCCCAACAGGAAATGACATCAACAACACCTGCTACACTTTATTGTAACTCAACGGGGAAGCATCGACATGTCAGTCAACAACCAGACCTCATGCTGGAAGAGAAAACAACGAGTGAAAGCACAAAAGATGAGGAACAGAGCCAAATATTAGTTATGCTGACTCACAGGAAGAAAAGAATTAAGGAGGAGAGGAGATGAATGGAGCAGAAGGACAGGAGGTGGGATATTCACTTTGTAGATCAATATGTCCGCTTTTGGCTTCTTGGAGGACTTTTTCAATGAGTTGAGGGGTTGAGAAGAGATGAGAAGATACGAGATGAGGGGAAGAAGGGACGAGAAGAAACGGGACAATAATTAAACGAGGAGAAAAGATAAGCAAGACAAGATTAGCAGATATAGGAGAGCAGGACAGAGAAATGGAGCGAAGAGGTGTTGTCCATTTAAAATGAAACCTGTGCCCTCTAATAAAATCATTAATACATATTTTAATCATCTAGCGTATAAAATTTTTAAAACACAATTTTACATTCTCATACTGCTATGAATAATAATGAAGTCCACATACTAATTTCACATTACACACCACACTAACACGCTACAGAACACACACCATCAACTCGCAAAAAACAACCTCAAGTCGCATAACACCACGAGATTTACCACAGTGTTGAATTTATCTTTATACCATATTCAGAAAGCACTGATCAATATGTAAGGGAAATAACTGCTTCGTGTCAATGTTTTATTAATAAAAAAGAACTTTTTTGATGCTAGTCCACCGGCGTGCTGAATGTTTTATGAGCTCATGGGGAAAAGGGTGCGATGGGAAACGGTCTCCTGAGATGCTAATGCTAACCACAAATCTACAACACTGAGATCACACACAACTTCAGCAAACCAATAAACAGGGCTAATTGCAACTGCACAGATGACATCAATAACTCAATAACATTTATTAGCATAACTGCGAGTTGTAAGTGTCCTAGGTTGTGGACAAATTTGAAGGTGCTCCACCTGGTGGTCATAGAATTTTTTTTGTCTAAAATGCTTTTTTTCAACAGATTGCCAAATTAAACAACTTAATGACATTTCAACGTGCACACATGGCAATATTGCATACCGTATAATATTAACTATACCATATCTGTGGTAGCAATCCGTCTGATTTGTCATATTCTTTGCACCTCTGTAATATGTGCATGTGACTTTAACTTAAATAATATCCAATATTCCAGGAACGTCTTTAAGAATGTTTATACAAAGTATTAACAGTAAACAAAAATGGGTAGCACTTTATTCTCCATGTACATACAATGTACTTATTACAGTAATTCCTATATAGGTTCTAACCCTGAACCTATATACCCTAAACCTATAACCTTAACCTATGTAGTTTACATTAAGTACACTAAGTACACATACTATAAAATAAAGTGCAACCCCAAAATGCTACCCCCCCCCCCCCCCCCAAAAAAAAAACCTGCATTATTTCATTCTTAGATTTCGAAAACTAACAGTCATTGCAAGAAAAAACATCAGCATTATTAAGCAATATTTTTGGAGCGTAAATTTCAGTTGTTGAATATTATATTACACTTATAATATTGACAATTATTAAATCCACGTCTATCCAGGAATAAATAAAAAGATCCTGTAAAATTAAACTCAACACACAAGCTTCTGTACCTCCCAACCCCGCATTAGTGTTATTTCTACCACCCTGACCCTTGTCTAGACGCCTTAATTAGCTCTCAATCACTTCATTATTTAATTACTAGCTCAACGTCGTCGCAAGTTTCTGAGATAGTGTCGGTCTCACTGGTTTGGGTTTAAAGCACCATCATTAACCAGCGGGTCAAACCCTCCTGACTCTGAGAAATGATAATGTAGAAATCAATTTTTTTCCTCACTAGCTGCAATAAGGGGAATTGCACATAATAATAATTGTTTACAAACAGTTGTGCCAACCTGATCACATGGGAAAACCTAACTCTTTAAGTAGCAATTATGTATAAAACATATGAAGTATAGCATGAAGGTTCGCCTCTAACCCCATCCCTAAACATACCCATCACTGGGGCATTAGCAGATCGAATAAAAAATTTACTAATGAGATTGTATGAATTGCCAAAATGTAAAAGTTACAAACTGCCATTAGATTTAGATTAAACCAGCTTGTCATTGTTTTCATAGTTAGGTACAGTACTAGCCCCGCCACCTTTCACTCATTGGTTGAGTCAGAAGTGCTGATCAAACAAACAGAGACATTATTAAAGTATTGAAACACGTAAATGATTGAAACATCAACAATATTACACAATATATACACCTTTAACAGTCAGGTGAGGACTGCCAAACAAACATCACACTGAAAACAGTGTATCCTTATCCATTTTGAGTAATTCTTTAGTATTAGATCTAATCTTGAAGTTCAAAGACCTTTTTTGAGTAAATTATGCTTAATATATATAACCACAAACACTTGTTTGAACATGCACTGCAGTTCAAAAGTTTGAAGTCAGATGTTTTGATGAAGACTCTTATGCTCACCAAGGCTGCATTTATTTGATCACAAATACAGTAAAACTAATAAAACTGTGAAATTGTCACGGTTATGCTCTGTTTAGTTTAATTTTCATGAACTTTTAGTTATTTCTCTTCATTTACCTGTTCCCTTTGTTCTAGTTTCCCGCCATTGTTACCATGGACATACATTACATTCACACCTCTCTCTAGTTCTTTCATGACAACTCTCGGAGAGATTGGCATGGTACTGGTAATAATGGATATGGCAATGTCAATGTATTGGTCTTGGCATAAAAGACGTAATGCTTCTGCACATATACTGTAACAGACATGAAATAACCCCGCAGCAGATCTATACAGGTGGAGCTGGGGAGGTGGAGGGTTTCGGAAAGCGCACTGCAGACTGCTAACAGCAAACAATGCCAAGTATTTACATGCTGACAACAAACGGTATTTTCAACGGTAGATGTAAACCTCAAACATAGTTCTGCAGCTTACAAACGTGTAACACTTAAAAATGTCTGAATGCCATTCGATAATAAAATATCACATCAAGTATCTGTATACAGTATGCATGTATCAAATTATATAATCTTTCATATAAATGCTACTCGAGTCGGTTTAAGTGTAGCTTAAGTGTCCAAATACTTTATCAGCGCCTCAGAAGCCCGCCGCTGTGAAGAAGAGGATTTGTTTCATACAGAATTAATTCATCTCACACGAAGCTGCCCTTTTTTCCCAGATGTCTTTCAGAATTAAGTCGGTGACCAAACTGGGCTCTCAGCCCCTCATTTCTTGTGAGTGAATGTAGAAATTATGTATATGCTATATATCATATTTTCCGCCATTCATCACTTGAAATAAATTGCAGCCTTTATGAAAATGCCCCGTAATTAAATCCACAGTTTAATTCATTCTCAGCTTGTGATTCAACTCCAAAATTGATTATTCTCAACAATGTACAGTAAATGAAATCCAGGCTCTCATTTTTATCAAACGAAGTGATTTATCACAAAAACAGCTCATTATAAAGATCCTCTTAATCCTGCCAAGTGATCTGATGGGGCGCGTTGCTTCTGAATGCGTTTGAAGTCATTTGCATCGATCAAAGATGCAGCGAACAATCAGTTGTGGTATTATGCATTTTTGCTTTAAACGGATGGAAGACATTCTGCATTCTTGTTTGCGTCGCCCATGCAGAGCGTAAGGTAAAGATAGAACATCATGATGAGAATAATGGATAATGTGTCATTATCTAAATGAATCTCAACACCGCCTCTAGAATCTTCCACCCACTTAGCAGATTGAGTTCAACTGCCACACACACACACACATATACAGACAAAAACCCACACACATACACACACTGCTAATGAGCTTTAAAAACCTTCTTTTCCACCTGTGAGACAATGAGCATGCCAGAAGTGAAGAGTAGTAGAAATGTGCGTACACAACTGAGTGTGTTGTGTGTGTTTACATACAGTAAATTGTCCCCAGAAGTAAAAACAAATAAGAAAAAAACAACTTACTTTTGCAGACGATGGATGGATGGATGGATGGATGGATGGATGGATGGATGGTGGATGGATGGATGGATGGATGGATGGATGGAATGATGGATGGATGGATGGATGGATGGATGGATGGATGGATGGATGGATGGATGGATGGATGGATGGATGGTTGGATGGATGACTATACTAAGTATATGCATTATGATAGATAGATAGATAGATAGATAGATAGATAGATAGATAGATAGATAGATAGATAGATAGATAGATAGATAGATAGATAGATAGATAGATAGATAGATAGATAGATGAGATAGATACTACACTACTATACTACAGTATATGTGCATTACAATGGATGGATGGATGGATGGATGGATGGATGGATGGATGGATGGATGGATGGATGGATGGATGGATGGATGGATGGATGGATGGATGGATGGATGGATGGATGGATGGATGGATGGATAACTTTACGTATATTCATTACAAGGATTACAGAATGACAATACACCATGCACCATGGTATTTTTGGTACTTTTTTGAAAGTGTAAACCCATGGAGTGGGACATGTACCATGGTAATACTAAATAAGACATGTCCAAAAATAAGCTGACAAAAATTATATTACTATGGTAAATACAGTTATTTAATAAAATATCCCCAAATAAGGGAGGCATTGCCATGGCACATCCCCATGCGTCCAAAGAATGTGATAAACATGGTACCATGTCCAACAAAACACGGTCATACCATAGTAATGTACATATTTAAAAGAGCATGGTATTAGCCACCTATGATACCCACACACAGAAGTCTGCTCTTTTGACCTCATTCTTATGCAATACATCAAGAGTGAAAGAAACAGAGCCAAGGGCCATTGAAAGTTGTCAATCAGACAGCGGCTTGTGTTTCTGATGAGATTTCCAGCGAGAGATGACATGCGTTCACAATGACACACACATCAGCTCGTTCTCTGAATCTCTGCAGACTCAACATCTCATGCTCACCGTATTTGCAACTCTATGAATATGATAATGCCAGTTGTCACAGACATGATCCAATATTGCTCAGGCACACATATAATCAACATATCACGCATTGTGCAATTTTTCCCTCATGAACATGCATTCGTAAGCGTGTGTGTGTGTGTGTGTGTGTGTGTGTGTGTGTGTGTGTGTGTGTCAGGATCTACACATACAGACGTACACCAGAGTCACATGCTGACATGCTCCCGTGAGAATCTTCACACGATATAATCCATCTCAGATCAGCACAATATGTTTTATTCATGCCAACATGTGTGTCCCAGCATGCACTGCAACATTCCTTTAAGGATAACGAGGTTTGTTAATGCTTTTGGAGAAACGGCTTCGACATTCACACAGGAAACCAAAGTGCTGTGTGGTCTAAAAGGAATATTCTGGGTAAATACGAGATATTACTGTAAATTTAAAACGTTAGTAATTTAATTTAACTGTATTTCAAATAATTAAATACGTTATTTTAAGGTGATGTAGTTACATTGTACTTACTCGTATAAGTACAGAGTAATATTTATTAACTACATGTACTTACTAGTTACGGTTAGGGTTTGGTTTAGGGTTAGGGTTAGTTACTTGTAATTATGCATAATTTACTGTTATTGCTATAGTAAGTACATGTTGTGATGGGAAATGATATCACCTTAAAATAAAGTTACCAAGCATTTGAATTAAAATAACATTTTAAATATGTCATTAAAATATGTTTAGATCGTGATATATAACAGCCCAGATTTAAACAACCAAATTCTGCTGAATCAGTTCTCACAAAGATTCATTTGTTGCACTGTAAAGGTCAATAGGAAGTATATTTGTGGCTTATTTTAATTTAAGAGAGTGCACACAAAGCATGTCTAAATCAATAAGTTATATTTTGCTCTTTTATCTTCTTCGTTCCGAGCGCTAGCGTTTAGCTTGACCCGTCAGTGAAGCGCGGTACCTGTCCGGTGTGGTGTGTGAAAACAGCAGCGCTCAGCATTTAACTCTGACCTGTTAAAACCCCCATCAATAACAATGTACTACAATACAAAACAGCCCTTTAAGAGCACCATCCATTTCCCCTCGACCAAAGCGTTGTAACTGCATGTTTAGTCAGCAGAGAGAGACCTCAACGGTCGGCAAGCCGGCTCAACTTAATTGAAAAACAGATCACTCATAAAAATGGCCGAGTGCCTGCAGCGACTGTTACGCAATAGAGAAGGTATTGTGGAAAAAAGCAGAGTAACACTGTTTGAAATTCATCTAGAAAGCTATAGATGGACTCCCGTGTCTGCAGTTCTCCGTGAACGGGAAGATGATCCGAGTCTCTGATGAAAAAAAAAGAGACAAGGTCAAATCATCCCTTGTGTTCAGAGCGGTGAGCTACAAGTGACAGAGACATAGAGAGAGAGAAAGAGATGAATTCATTTGAATTGAATTGAAAAAAGAAAGAAAGAAAGTCATATGATATCATTTAATCATATATTGATATCATATGATAATGATATAATGATTATATTATATCAATCATATAATAATGTTCGATTTTTATTAGCTTTTTAACATTTGATATTTCATAATATTTAATTAAATAAATATATATATATATTATATTGATTATTTTTTTTATACATTTCATTAATTGCTGATGTCATTATATTATATGAGATATCATATAATCACATGACTTACTATTTTACATGCCACTCCCAAGAATACCATGTACAAAAAATCATAGAATTGCTATTCCACTCCCCAAAAGCATGGTATTAAGGTAATACTACATAAAAACCATGGTATTTACAACTAAATGTACCATGGCATTGTACCATGATGGTACTATGGTATAACTGTAAGCACCATATAAATGAATTGTAGTACAGTGGCATATCTCTCAGTACCACAGTTTTACCTTGATGATGCCATATTACTTTTAAAATGCCACCATGCCGAAATAAATAAATGGTATTACCATGGTAGTTTTTGACGAAAAAAAGTTACTTAGAATGGATGGATGGATGGATGGATGGATGGATGGATGGATGGATGGATGGATGGATGGATGGATGGATGGATGGATGGATGGATGACTTACTACTAAGTATTATGGTAGACAGACAGACAGACAGACAGACAGACAGACAGGACAGACAGAAAGACAGATGGTAGACAGACAGACAGACAGACAGACAGACAGACAGACAGACAGACAGATAGATAGATAGATAGATAGATAGATAAGATAGATAGATAGATAGATAGATAGATAGATAGTAGATAGATAGATATAGATAGATAATCTATAAGGAGATAGATAGATAGATAGATAGATAATAGATAGATAGATAGATAGATAGATAGATAGAGATAGATAGATAGATAGATAGATAGATAGATAGATAGAGATAGATAGATAGATAGATAGATACTATAAGGAGATAGATAGATAGATAGATAGTAGATAGATAATAGATAGATAGTAGATAGATAGATAGATAGATACTATAAGGAGATAGATAGATAGATAGATAGATAGATAGATAGATAGATAGATAGATAGATAGATAGATAGATAGATAGATAGATATATAGATAGATATAGATAGATAGATAGATAGATACGATAAGGAGATAGATAGATAGATAGATAGATAGATAGATAGATAGATAGTAGATAGATAGATAGATAGATAGATAGATAGATAGATAGATAGATAGATAGATAGATACTATAAGGAAGAATAGATAGATAGATAGTAGATAGATAGTAGATAGATAGATATGATAGATAGATAGATAGATAGATAGATAGATAGTAGATAGCTATAGGAGAGATAGATAGATAGATAGATAGATAGATAGATAGATAGATAGATAGATAGATAGATAGTATAATAGCGATAGATAGATAGATAGAAGATAGATAGATAGATAGATAGATAGATAGATAGATAGATAGATAGATAGATAGATAGATAGATAGATAGATAGATAGATAGATAGATAGATAGATAGATAGATAGATAGATAGATAGATAGATAGTAGTAGATAGATAGATACTATAAGGATCTTCCATCAGATGATAGAGTCTATATGAGTTATTGATACACAGAGCATTTCGGAAATTAGTGTAAAATCGATTTATCTTTATTGGATAAGCAAGCGAGTGTGACTGTGGGCTTGTAGAGCTGGAGCTAAAAATAGGAGCAGAGAGGAGTGTGTGTGAGCGGTCTAATGCTTCCACAGAAACACACTGATGAAAGCCACCGCTGTTGATCTGAGACGCTGCCGCTCGCTACAAACTTTACATTCCTGCAATCAAGCATGCGTTATGGAAATGTTCAATGTTACATTATCGAAACGCTCTAGAGATCTAGAACCCTTGAAGGACATCAGGGCCGGTCACACACGGCACGTTCTTGTGATTATGGACAGCCAGATGGAGCCTTGAATAGTTTTGAAGGGAGAAGCGTGTCATTTTCTGTGCCGCTGACGTCACCAAAAGGAGTAATGACTGTTCCTGAACCGGTTTCCCAAACACTGACCGGTCAAACAGATCCTGCACCAAACTCATGATGCAATCTGGACCTTGTGTCATTATCAATGTTATTTAGGTGACATGAGTGATTTCCTGTTAGACATGTATAGTAAGTGGACAGGAGATATAGTAGGTCAGATATGATTACTAGTATTATTTGTAATTAATATTAGGGGTAATATTTGCCCCCTTAAAATGGTTTTCAGGGGCATTTTTATAAATATATATGTTCTTAACCTTGTAAAAACACACATCACTTTTATATTAATAGATACAGTAGGGCTATATCTAATTCTTCAATGTAATCAATTAGCTTATGTGATCTGAACAATTATGCTGTTACTTACAGGATCAAATAAAGATATGTAAATAAATATTGCACAATGATCAGGCAGAGGCTTAGAATAACATATTATGAAATATATCATATGTTAAAAAGTATAAAAATGGATATACAAATAAATAAATACATATATCAAATGTTAAAAAGTAAATAAAAACAATCAAAATAAAAAATGTAATATTAAATATCAAATGTCAAAAGCAAATAAAAATCAAATAAATGTATATTAAATAAGAATGTACATACTTAAATCTATATAAAATATATGAAATATGTCAAATGTTTAAAGCCTGTTCACTTAGTCCATAGAAATGTCTGCATTTGTCTTCACACCACTGCCAATAAAGCAAAACTATATATTATAATAAATAATGTTAAACTAAAGTATTTGCTTGTAGTTCAAAAAGCATTTGTTTTGGTGCATCATTCCCTTCATTTTTAGAGTCCAAGCAAACAGTTGAAATCTACAGAAGCCTATTTACCACTGCCCTGGGGTTGACCCTTTCCAGCTCTCAAAGCTCCCCCGGCGCAGTGCATTGTGGGTGAAACGTGCGGCGCCTCGGATGGAACAGCACATGCTGCCTGGACAAACTCTACGCACTCAGCCTCTGCGGAAAGGTGGAAACATTCCGAGCAATTAATCACGGCAAGTGGAACCAGCTCCCCGCGCGAGTTAGCGCCGCACACATGACCAAGACACACAGTGTCTCCACGGAAACCAAGGCTCGAGGCTAACCTGACATTTACACCCCCCGCATGCATACACACACTACTGCACATACACTGGCCTCTCCATTTCATCAAAACTAATAAATCTGTTAATTATTAATACATACTGTCACTCGATACTGTGAGCAGAGCGCCCGGAGACGCAAAAGTATCATGGATGGATGGATGGATGGATGGATGGAAGGATGGAAGGATGGAAGGATGGATGGATGGATGGAGGGATGGAGGGATGGATGGATGGATGTAGATGGATGGATGGATGGATGGAAGGATGGATGGATGGATGGATGGATGGATGGATGGATGGATGGAAGGATGGATGGATGGATGGATGGATGGATGGATGGATGGAGGGATGGATGGATGGAAGGATGGATGGATGGATGGATGGATGGAAGGATGGATGGATGGATGGATGGATGGATGGATGTAGATGAATGGATGGATGGATGGATGGATGGATGGAGGGATGGATGGAGGGATGGAGGGATGGATGGATGGATGGATGGATGGATGGATGGAGGGATGGGATGGAGGGATGGATGGATGGATGGATGGATGGATGGATGGATGGATGGAGGGATGGATGGAGGGATGGATGGATGGATGGATGGATGGAACAAGTCTAAGAACTTTACTGTATATATGCAGCTTATTAATGCATTACTCATGTAATGTTTTTCATTTTTCAATAAACAGAAATATGACTTTTGGACCCATTTGGAGTCTGTCCGTGTTTCACTCGCTTGAACCGGCCACTGAATATGTAACACCACAAACTAGCAATACTGCTTCAACAAACACACACTACAACAGTGTTGAAATTCTGCACTTGTTCTGAAGAGAATATCATTTGAATCTTCAGCATGAACTTTTAAAAGCAACATAACTAAACTGATATTTTATTAAAGATTGAAATACAGCTCATTCTTGTCCCACAGCACTAATAGCCTACCGGATTGAAAAGAGGGGAATTGTTCCATTCCAGCCGTTCCATCTCAATATCCAAAACTCAGATACAGGACACACTCCTCCATTTCTGTGCAGATTCATTCAGCGGTGATGGACTGAATGTGCCAGCTCAATTCAGTGCATTGTACTCGCCTGAATAACATTATACAGTGTTCGTCTGAGCCCGGTGAGCCTGACATCTCACCCGCTCAATTACTGATCGTTCAGGAATGAAAAAGCAACGCAAGTAGAATTATTCTCAAAATGAAGTGCGTTGCTCAATTAACGACACGCGAAAACTTGTATTTTTGTGTTTTTTGTCGAGTCTTGTTCATGGTAGTGTGTTTGGTGTGCTCATTCTGGTCCCTGGTTCTCCTGTTTGATTTGTTTATGTTTATATTTTGTTAATATAATAACTGCATTTGGACCCAGCTCACCAATCATACAGTCATAAAGGTCGAAGACTTTAAATCAGCTTTAAATGTTGCCTTTGTACACGCTTTATCATTTCATTTCATAAAACATCCTTCATATAATACGACGAGTTGTGCTAAAGTTAAAGTCAACAGTCAGTCAACCCATTTTACTTCCATTATGGGACATATTTTTGATATTCGGAAATAAAATGAGATTTTATCCATTAGGAATTGATTGGATGAAATCAGAAAAGTGTGTTAAATGGAAATAGGATAATTTTTTTGACATCATGAAGGGAGGAAATTGCATCTAAAAACAGAATTGAACAGACTAAACCTATTGAGGCTGGGAAAAGAACTGCTAACTGTATTAATCTAGTCAACCTTTTGTTAGACTAGTCTTATTATATATGGAATTTCATTTAAAATCCACATTTATTCCAAATACAAAACCATCTATTCATAACAGGTGGCATGGAAAGTTGTTTGGATTACAGACACACACACACACACACACACACACACACACACACACACACACACACACACACACACACACACACACACACACACACACACACACACACACATACACACACACACACACACACACATACATATGTGCACTGTAGTATGGTCACAGCCCTGGTGAAGTGTGGCCTCAAACACACACACACACACACACACACACACACACACACACACACACACACATATTGCACTGTAGTATTGTCACAGTCCTGCTGAAGTGTGGCCTCAAACACACACACACACACACACACACACACTGCACTGCAGTATGGTCACTGTCCTGCTGAAGTGTGGCATCAAACACAAACACAAACACATACACACACACACACACACAGACACACACACACACACAGACACACACACACACACACAAAATGGTACTTTTAAATAAAATAAGGTACTGAATAATATTCATATACCATAATATTGTTCTCTTTAAAACACTTTATACCGCATTATTACCATGGAACATACAGTATTTTTTAAAAGCATTGCTATGATACTATGCCCCAAAAAAAATGGTATTACATTACCATGTTATGTGTGCAATCCCCATGGGTACTTATCCTATAAACATGGTTGTATCATTACCTTAGTAAACACTGCTGAATGACACTGCATTACCATGGTAAAGTAAGGAAGAAAGCTGTATGGAGTCCCTCACTCGGCCACTGATGCATTAGTAAAGAATAGACTCAAACCCATCAGCTGTTCTCTAATCTTCTGCGCACGACAAATGACCAGCAATTACAAGCAGACTGTTGATTCAATCCACAACCAGTGCGTGCTCAGCTGCATTTCTCCTGTACTGTACACAACTGCACAGTTCCAGCATTACACTTCTGCTCATTCATTACACACACGAGCTGCTGTTCACACACCACTAAAACGCCATCAACACAGCGAGATCATCATTCAGCTGCAGAAGTGCATTCTGTACAGTATTCCTGCCGAGTGCACTCGCAACATTCATGTGCCCAGCAGATGTGAACAAATATATTCAAATCAGTTTCATTTTTTAACTCAACAAAAGTTACTGCTCTAATTTTAGCTTAAACACTGTCTATTTATTAAGAAACACTACAGGTGTGTGTGTATTTCTTTAGAATATTGCTTTAACCCTCTGGTGCTCTTCGCATGGCGATCAAAAATGACTGAATGAATGTACTATAGTTTTGAAAATGTTTTTATTTAATATTTTGTATTTTTAGTGGATTTTATGGAACAAAATTAGATTTACGCTGTAGTATATTCCATATTCACTTTTTGAGCAAAGACCGTAACATTTAATTTCCAAGTTAAACTGTCGTAAATCTTCAATGCTTTAGATCACTCTTCCTTATAAAGAAGACACTTGGTATAGAATTTGCTGAAGTGAATGAAATTTTAAAAAGTGAACAAAAAAAAGTTACACAATTTTACGTCTATTGTTATAAAAAATATTATTTTACATTTTTATACGAAATATATATTTTCAATAACACATTTTACAATAAAACTGCAAGAAAATCAGAGCCATACATCTAAACAAGTTGTGTTCCAAATTTGAGCTTGATATCTCCAAAAAATAGTTTTCAGTAAGATTTTGTTTGGCCGCAGTACCAAAAGATGTGTGTGTGTGTGTGTGTGTGTGTGTGTGTGTGTGTGTGTGTGTGTGTGTGTGTGTGTGTGTGTGTGTGTGTGTGTGTGTGTGTGTGTGTGTGTGTTCAAAACCTTTACCAAGTTTCGTACCATTCCAACGAAGTAAAAAATTCTACAAATTGTTTTTTTTCTTTTCAAAATGACAGAAGAGCACCAGAGGAGTGTTTTCCCCCTGTCTCCTCAGTATCACTTTCCAGACATTATTCCTCTAAACTAACAAAAGCCTGATGACATCATCCTTCAGGAAGTGGGAAGTGACATCATCATGGAATAGTGATAGATTTGAAGATTTATGTGGTGTTTTATGGCATTCGCTGGTTTCTCAAGCTCACTCCAACCTGTTCAAAACTGAATCTTATACTTCCAAAAGATGAATAAAACAAGTGTGTGTAATTTACGCTGTAGACAAAAAAACAAAACAAAAAAAAAACATTCAAGTATCATCAACCTATGTTTACCACATGCCTTACTTCACTTAAAAACTATTTTCCTATTTCATTAAAAACCCCATTATTAAAGCCCATAGTAAAACCTCCAGAGACCCAGTGGGGGAATTAATCTTCCGGGTTTCCACATCATCCCTGCACCACTCTATTAACTGCCCGTTCCCCATCGACTGAGTTC